>JARACY010003972.1:0-29554 GCA_029255725.1 Scrobipalpa atriplicella | reverse complement strand
CATAGCTTAGGGGGTGTTTCAGTAACGTAAAAGGAACCCATGAAAAATATATATAAAAAAATCCAACTCAATAAATAAAAAAGTTAATAATCAGTATTTATTATAATTTCAAAAGCTGCATCTAGTTCTCCGGCTATAACCGAGCCCGCGCGAGTCTCTCATTGGTCGATAGCGACTCGCGGCGCTCGTGATTGATTATAGCCGGACGGCCAGCCGCAACTCTGGGAATACCTACCGATTATTGTGTTTTTCATTTTTTGATTCGGTTTTTTTTTTTATGGTCTCCTTTTACGTTACTGAAACACCCCCTAAGCTATGGCACGCAATAAAATTAACACCCTGTATACTACCTACTTTCATACATTTATCCTGTTATGATGACCAATATGAACTGTCAACCTGGTCTTATTAGGGAACTCTTTATCACAAATATCACAAAAATATCCACCCTCATACTTTTTCTTCTCACAGTATCCCGAAATATGTCTGTACATATTAGACTTACTTGAGCAATATTTACCACATGGACATCTAAATTCGCCTTTTTTAACATTACATCTAACGCCACTCTTTTGGTGCCGTTTTAAAGAATACTGCCTTTTAAAAGTTTTGCCGCAACTTTTACATTTAAATCCATATCCGTGGTGGTATTCTCTTATGTGTCTATTATAGTTTCCTATAAATGAAAAGTTTACGACACACGTAGTACATGTAAATATTTTACTAGATTTTCTTGCATTGCGTTTTTTATTTGCAGATTTGAGTAGACTTTCACAGTCGTCGTCAACGGATTCATCCTTTTTCAAAGGTGTGTGTCGTCTTTTTGCCTTTGCCTTTTTAAGATGTTTAGTACCTGAAAAAACAAAAAAAGGACACTTTAGCTATTTACCTCGATTCTGGCAAACGCATTTCTGAACCTAATAGTACGGGAGGCGAAGAGGGGATTTCGGGATTTGCTCGAGCGTGTCAGATTAAGATATGGGGGATATCTTTGTGTCGTGCTGAGTACCTTCACGAGATATAAGCCCTCTATGTAGAGCCGGGCTTCTAGGGCAGCCGATCAGAATAGTAAAAAAAAAACAATAGTCGAAAATACTCAAGCGCGTCAGATTAAGATAACGGGGGTTCATTACATGCTGAAGAATGTGTGTTTTACTAATCTGACGATTTGAGTGTGACATGAGGGAGTAGGGGGGTCTCAAACTTGTAAAAAAAAATTGTCACCCAGACATGCTCGAGCGCAGTTAATTTACCTATATTTTATATCAAAGGAAATAATACAAGGATAACGGAAATATTATAATCTGCCGAATTCCGATGGTCTAATCTTCAAAACCCAGTAGGTCTCCGCGACGCTCGAGCGACAACAAATTAAGTCTCGCGGCGGGCCGGACTATAACTCTTTAGCTCTGTTTCTCAACGTATAAGCGTGAATTTGACATTTCTAAACTCATCAACAATTTTAGACGAGCCTATAGAGCATGCTTTAAATTTTAGCAATCTTACGTCAGAAATTTAGAATTGTCAAAGCCGCGTGTAGGTATATTTCTTATCTAATTTCCAAAGGTAATTATGAAAATACGTAAGAGTATTTTCAGTAGCATATTTTATCCTATTTTATCTAGGCCTGCTTGCTTCTCTTTAATCATTAATAGTATATTTAATAAATTTAATTTAGGTACTTGTTTAAGTTTTGCATTTGCAGGAGATAACACCTTCTTATTTTCAGCTAGATGTTATATTGTTCGTTCGCGGGAATCGAACCCACCACGAGTAGGTACCATGACTGCATCGAATCCGAAAGTCGGACCTCTAGACTACAGAGGCATTCCGTAACGCTACCAAATGTAGAGTTGAATGACAGTTACATCGTCTTTGATTGTATTCAGTGTAGTGCCTAACTTTATAATACCTACCTATATACCTACCTACTTCAAGTAAGGTTATACCAATAAAACTCATAATTTTAAGTAAAATATTTATTGTATTTAGGTACTTGGCACAATCGCAATTATTAATTTAAAAATATTTTCATACAAATAATCACCACAAAAGATGACTGCATTTAAAAAATAAACATTTGAGTAATTTGAGTTGATAGTACCTACCTAACATTTTAATCAACTAGTTCGGACGAACAACATTGAGATCTATTCGGTGAGGACACACCTCAACTAAATCTTAACTTAAGTTATTGCCGTCCTTTTCTGTTCTCTGATTATTATCAATAGAGATCATCGTCTTGCTAGTAGTAGCTTCCTCACAGCTTAATCTATCAAGCCTCTTGCGTTTTTTGGCAGCCCAAATTTTTTGATACGAAGGTAAGACAGAGTTTTTTCTTGTGTTCATAAACTCTCTGACCATTAGATACTGACGTTTAGTAAGTTGAGCTTTAGATATAAAGGATATCACATCGTTACAATCTATTTCGGTAGGTCTCGAAGCCTTTACCAAGCTTTCAATAGCTGATGGATCTTCCTTTACTAACTTTTCTAACCTCCTACGTTTAGAACGGTTGCTGCAGTCCTGAAACTCTTTCAATGGACGACCACCCACACCTTCACGGCTTAATGTCTTAGTTTTAACTGGCTTGAAATTGATAACTTCTGTCGTATTAAGCCATTCAGGTTTCAAACTTAAAACTTTTTGTCTTATACGAGAATATTTCTTCCAATATCTCCCAAATTGATGACACAAATATATTGCACGGCTTTCCAATTCGGTTATATCCATGTTTTTGAAAACTGGCACCATCTTCAATATTATTTCTACCAATGCACGTCGTCTCTCTGTTTCTCTACCAGTTAAAGAACACCATAAGTCAAACATAAATTTCCTTGTAAAGGAAAATGTATATGGATCACCTGCAAATAATAAAACATTTAACGATATTAGAGATATACTAAAATATTTATAAATTACTCATAATAATAATATTTTTAATTTACTGTTTTGCGAAGCCCAGGAATATGGCCAAGAAGAGGAGCGACAAGACCACTGGACAGAACATTTCAAATGTCCAACAGAGGAGATAGTGACCAAGGGTACCACTCTATGCTGCCCTTTCTACGACAAACATAACAAATGGATGGGGCTACAGCTACACTCAACGTACTTTGTTTTTAGGCCTTTATAATGACAAATTTAAATGAAATAGATTTAAAAAAAAAAAACATTTTTATATCGTTTTAACCCCGTATTCTTATTAATTTATTATTAATCACTTCTGTAGGTCTTCTGTAAGAAATTCCTTTATAGAAATGAGCAATCTGTCTTTCTTTTTTTATCATATTTCTTGTGTACAAAGTTTGCAACTGCACCTAACTAAAAACATTGAAAGATGATTCTACTTAAAAATCAATAGTTTACATACCTTGATCATATTGCTCTGTTGCCCAAATACTACATAAACGCGTATCAAAATACAAGTGGTCACTAGGTAGGTACAAATCGGGTTAACACATTACAAGTATTTTGGCTAATTTAATATTAGCGGATTCGAAGCATTGCTTTTACTTGTGGTTATAAATTATAACCTGTGTTTAAATTTACAATTATGAAAAAAAAATGAGGATTTGAATATTAATATAACTTTTAATATAAAATAATTAATAATTAAATAAACATACCTGACTGTTTATACTGTATGTTGGGCTTATGAAGAACCGTGGGACCGATGTCAATCTCTTCTTTTATCTGATAATCGCAGTCTATCATTGAATCTTCAATGTGAGGAATATTTTCGGGTTCTATTTTAATTGTTACATCAAAATCATTATATTTAGGATTTTCATCTTCTACTTTTACAGATGTCTCTGCATTTTTAACATCTAAATCACCATTTTGTTCCATTTTGAGTAGGTTGTTGTTGAGTAGGTACCTGGAATTAAAAATGAATTATAAATAGGTAGGTACCTATTTGAAAATAAAATTAGGAGGTATATTATAAGGTAAGAATTTAAAAAATTAAATGCTTGCAATGGTCCATGTTTTGTCTAAGCCAAAAGACATCTACGGAATAATTTAAGTATATAGAAACAGAGAACTTAAAATTCATGTGTTTTAATATAGTTGGTAGAGTGATAAACTAAATAAAACTTACAGTATAATCCTTTTAACACAAGAAAGTACTTTTAACAGAAGAACAATGATCCGAATTCAATATAATGGAGTCACAAAACGAGGAGACGCAAGAAAACCTTAGAAAACACCATGCAAGCAAATCTGGGACACAAATCTCGCTGCTCCGATACAACCGCAATACAAACAAGTGCAATACAAATGAATACAATACAAAATACAAGTGCAACGCAAGCGAAATAACCACACCACAACACAAAAGTACTGTCAAAGTCAGCTGTCATCAAAACAGCTGTGACGTTTTTTTTTTGTTTAGAAACAAGTTGATTTTGGAATTTTTTTTTTTTTTTTTTTTAAAGAGTCTTGGCGTGGAAACAAGTCCTTCAGCCGAAATCACTTCACCACAAGCTGGGGCTGCCAGATAGATGCTAATAAAGCGTGTTATTTTATTTCTGAAAGTCCGTTATCAAGAGTAAAAACTGGTTATGTACTGGTGAAAAAACTGTCTGCGCGGGTCATAGTTATAAGTGCCCAAGTGATTGCCCAATACGATACGCAAGTACCTACACATCTCTTATTCTGACCAGATAGAAATCAGGCAATGTCCTACCTAACCAAAATAGAAAAACAACACAAATGTCGTTAATAGTAATACTGAATTTCAATCTATACGCGAGTAGTTTTTACAACCCCAGGGGTACGTTCACGGGCGCACGGTTAGCGCAAGGTTAGGGGAACTTTTCACTTTGACAGTTGATAAAGCCCCGTTTTGAAGCGCCTGTCAGGGGAAATTTCATCCTGACAGGTGCAAGTGCGTGCATGAACGGGGGTTTACGCGAGCTGTCAGATTAAAAGTCGCTCTAACGGTTTCCCCTAGGTGCATGCGTGAACGCACTACTGGGGTCCGTTCGTGCGTGTTTCACTAAAGACCGTTTGAGCAATTTTTAATTTGACAGCTCGCGTATACCTCCCGTTCATGCACGCACTTGCAACTGTCATGATGTTTCCCCTGACAGGCGCTTCAAAACGCGGTTTTGTTTTATCAAATTAAGGAGTGCGTTCACGCGTGCAACTAGGGAAAACCGTTAGGGGAAGAGGAGGGGGGGAATTGTCTATGGTTACCGCGCCAATTCGACCTTATTACCAAGAGAAAATTTCGCCAAATGTAATTTTGACAGTGTTTTGACATTAGTTACTCTGTCTAGGTGCATGCGTGAACGCACTCCTGGCTTTGTTTGAACATTTTTAACATAAGAGAACAAATAAAACTACCATTTAGCAGATAACATTAGAGTTTGCAACACAGTTTTTGATTTGACATCTGGAGTACGTTCAGTCGACCCAGTTCGATATTTATACCGATCGAATCTTATACTAGTGGGACGCACTGAACGTGCACCTTAACCGCTGTCAGATAAAACTTCACTTCCGGTGCGCCTCTGAACGGGCCGGATAAAAATTAACCTAGTCGAAATTTCGTCTGACACGTGTCTCTGAACGGGCAGTATAATTTTTAACCAGGTTAAATTTCGATCGATCGAGCGGCTCTGAACGTACCCCTGGGGTACGTTCAGTCGACCCAGTTCGATATTTATACCGATTGAATCTTACACTAGTGGGACGCACTGAACGTGCACCTTAGCAGCTGTCAGATAAAACTTCACTTCCGGTGCGCCTCTGAACGGGCCGGATAAAAATTAACCTAGTCGAAATTTCGTCTGACAGGTGTCTCTGAACGGGCAGTATAATTTTTAACCAGGTTAAATTTCGATCGATCGAGCGGCTCTGAACGTACCCCTGTATTTCAAAACAACCTACCAACCAAACAACTAAACTTTACCAACTTTACTTTGTATTGTAAATTGTAAGTTAACTTTTCATTTCTTTTACAATTTTCATTAAATCATTGCAATACGGAAGTGCAGTAAGTATATTTAACTGATTAGGTCCCAATTTGCAATATCAATGTAAATGAAAGTAGGTAAATAGGGTAATCAAATCACTAATCAGCAATTTAATTTTTAGTAATCAAGTGTTTGTGATAATTATATTCGTCACGTATTATCGTGTAAATAAAGCATACGCAGCAAGACTTGTCTTAATATGTGTAATAAATATAATTAGATCACATATTGCATCAGTTTCTCACTAGAAAAAGTTAAACGTGTGAAAAAAGGTGACAAAATATTAACTAGAGGATCACCTACCCACTTATTCAATTTACTAGTTTTACTACTTATTGCATATCACATTACATTACAATTTAAAAGGTAGTAAATAATAATTAATCAGTAGGTAGGTACAGCAACCTGCTAGGCAAAATGTGCAAATAACAAACGCTGCTTGCCTGTTAGGCACTATGCCACCTCGAGGAGACGCGCTCGATACCATATTTTATTTATAACGTTTTTGTTAAGTTTTTATTTTATATTGTTGTATATTTAATTTGTATGTTTTTGTAAATAAATCTTATTTCATATTTAAGTTTAAAATTTTTGTTATACTTACCTACCTATTTATTAAAACTTAGTTTTTGTTACAAACTTGTATCTTTTAATTTTTTTGAGAAGTTAAATGACTTGATTTTGGTATTGACATATTGATAATTAAATTAAATTAAATTAAATAATGTAATATTAGTTATGTTATGTAGTAGGTACTAATCAGTTTCCACAATTATCGACAAATTAGATTATTTAATTGAGGTGTTTTTCTTAATTATTTCAGAATTTAAATGGAAAAATTTACTCTTGACTGACCGCCATGAATTCAAGAGCTTTTATCAAGTTTGAACCAGAAGGAGAAGAAGAAGAATATAAGTTTAGTAGAACTTTAAAAGATGAGCTGCTTAGCCAAAGTGAAGACGGTTTTGAGTGCAAGCATGAAAGTAAGTGTACATCTAATCAACAACATGTAACTATGGACGAATAAAACAAAGAGGACTGATAACCTCCCTTATAAACTGCGTACTCCGCTACTTAGCAGCGCCATCTATTGACATTCGCGAAGTATTGTGTAAACTGAATTTGTATTTTAATTCAGATGTTTTAAACAGCATTTCTCATTGTGTATTTCTAATTTAAAAATCTTTAAAGATAATTTGGTTCAAGTTGCTATTGATTTTTTTCAATTTTATGACCTATATTAACAACGGACTGATCGAGCAATATGCCAGCGCCATCTAGGTTTGCTCGCATTTTGCAATTTTTATCGAGTATCGAGGTACGCTCTCTAGTATGGCGGTTAGCAGTCCTCTAGAGTAGTTAGTCCATACCTGAACTCACATTTTCTTGAATAGTTTCAGTAAAGGCAGAGCCAGTAGATGCAGACTGCATCTCCGCGTCATCCCTGTACGTAGACCATCAGATCAAGCAGGAGATGGCTATCGGGCCTACGGAGTTCCTAAAGCAGGATACAGGTAATAATCTTTCTATTATTACGGCCAGCCGCAACTCTGGGAATCATTATAAATACCTACCGATTATTGCTTTTTTCATTTTTTGATTTGGATTTTTCTATTATTTTTTATGGGCTCCTTTTACGTTACTGAAACACCCCCTAAGCTATGGCACGCAATTAAATTAACACCCTGTATAGAGAAATGTGTTTGTTTTTTCAGGTACATTAAATGCTCCGGTAATTTCATCAACAAGTTATCACTGCACCATTTGTAGTGAAACTTTTAAATACAAAATCGCGCTAAACAAACATAAACGTTTAGAACATAATAATAACAAACAACAACATAATAAAAATACAGTAGTAATATCCCATTTCTTTCATCAAGCTAAAAACAAGAAAAATAAAAAATCTTCCAAGCTAAAGAAACTTATAAAAAATTACAAAAAAAATGAATTTGAATCTATTACTTGTGGTGTTTGTTTAAAATACTTTGCAACTGTGAAAAATTTGCGGAATCATATGAAAATATGTCCAATGTTGAGAGAGAAATCTTGTGAAAATAATAAACCAGAGTCTCATAAGTCTGTAGTTTTAAATAAAGAGGCAAAAGAAAAAGTTGTAGTTAAGAAAGAAAAAGTACGAGTTTATATGGATAGCATTGAAAAATATGTCATTAAAAAGGAGAAAACAGGAAATGTTGTAGAAATACAAGATTATAATGATAGCAATAATAAGAAGGAAGAAAATTATGAAAAGAATTTGAAGAAAGAAGAGATATATGATAATGAAAATCCCGATGATAAGGTAGACAAGAAATCCAATGAAAAATGCCCAAAATGTTTTAAAACATTTACATTAAAAAATAACTTAAGACGACACTTGAAAAACGTTCACTCGTCAAATGAACATAAAAAACATAGTTGCGACCAATGTGATATGAGTTTTATCAGGTCAGACTATTTAATAAAACATAAACTATACAAACATTCCAAAGTCAATGATAGTGAGCTATTTAACTGTAAATGCGGAAGTAAATTCCATGAAAATTATCGCTTAAAACGACACGAAAAATACTTTTGTAAATTAAACCAAACACAACAAAAAACTCTGATATGTGATCAATGCGACCGAACGTTCTCAAATGATGTTGCTTTAAATGAACATTTAAAAAGACATGCAAACGAAAAGACATTAATTTGCGATTTTTGCGAAGAGATACTCCCACAAAAACACTTATTAATCCGCCATATACAACACCATATGAAATTGCCGGAAGTTATGTATAATTGTGAGATATGTGGTAAGAAGTTTGTTAGAAGTTTTAGTTTGAAAAAGCATTTGATCTCTCATACTGGTAAGAAACCATTTTCTTGCAAGTATTGTGGTCGAGGGTTTCGATCAAGATGGGGATGTTTGAGCCATGAAAAGCAACTATGCCAAGTTATGGATGAAATTAATGACTAATCTGCACTTCTTCTTCTTCTTAGCGAGTGGATTTTTGAGTCGAACAACGACCCGATAAACCCTGGTGTCAGAGTTTTCAAACCGCCTAGTAGCACCTATAGGCCTCTGACATGGTTTCAGTATCGACCACTATCAAAGACAGCGACCGGGACCGACGGCTTAACGTGCCCTCCGAAGCACGGAATCTTTTTTCTTTTCGGACAATCAGGTGATTCAGCCTGCAATATCCTAACCAAACTGGGGAAAACCTCACAAAGTGATAAATTGACACATATCAACTTTGTGTTCCCCCCCTGGGAATCGAACCCAGGACCTCCGGATCGTAAGCCCACAGCTTAGACCACTAGACCACAGAGTTCTGCACTGACTTTAGTAAATATATCAATGTTTAAAATTACATACATTTTTAAAATATATTTTTATAAAATTATATAAGAAATAGTCATAATATTGGGAACCAAGTCAGCCATTTATTAGTAGGGAGCTAGCGAGTCAATTATTTAATTTTATAATGATTATAAAAATGATGAAATTATTATTTATTATTTAGTATTCTATTTTAAGAAACTTGGTCTGTGATGTAAGATTGAAAGTGCCTTTTAAATGTATTTAAACAAGACTTAAACAATTTATTAAGAAAAATTGATTTTTATATTTTGTAATAATTGCACTGCCTACCCCATTAGGGTTAAGGCGTGATTTTATGTATGTATGTGTTATTTATAAAAAGATTTAATTTAAATTTCTATTTTTTCGACTATGAGCTTTAAAAAAAACTGCTCAATCTATCTAATTAGGTTTTGCAAAAAAAAAAGTATGACCGAATTTCTTGTTTTTGAAAACCCTATTATACCGAATATGAGCTTATATTGTAGGTAATTGTAATTTTGTTGTTTTAAATATTATTGACGAATGGTGCATCTCCAATGTTAATTATAAAAGGTTTTTTAAGATTTAGTTTACAAAAGTAAATATTTATTACATAAATAAACTTGAAGTGAATGACTCTAAAACTGTATTTTAATTCATAAATGACATCATCATTACACACACAATGGGGGCAATTCGTATGCGCACAAAATCACTAAATCGAATCTTTTTTTTTTTTAGTCTTGACTAAAACGGTCACTCACTTGTCATTATCTTGAGAGAACAGAAAGAGACGACAACAATTTTAGTTAAGATTTAGTTAAATATTTTTATTTTATTTTTAACTTGTCCCTTAAAGCACGGGATCATCTTACTCCTCAGACATTATCATTAAACTGACCAGCCCGTATTGCCCTAACTAAACTGGGAACAATCTCTCAAATATATCAATTTCGTCTGTCAGCTGTGAAAATCGAATCCCTGTCCTCCGGACCGAGTGCCCAGGGCTCAGACTACTATACCACGAAGGCAACTTTTAAAATCCCCAATACCACTTCCCAGCACGTTACAAACATTAACTGCTGAACTAAGCGTCCGTATACAAAACATACATAGGTATTATATATACAGGGTGTAATAGAAAGTAAAACATTTCTTTAAACCATACCGGGTGCAAGGGACAGCTTCCCACAAACTGATAGGAGTTGCTCAGTCAACGAAACTGAACAACTTTCTGAAACTGAAAAAAAAAAATTAAAACTAGCATAAGTTGTTCAGTTTCATTGACTGAGCAACCCCTATCAGTTTTCAGGAAGCTGTCTCACCCGAAATGTGAAAACAAACAACTTTTCCAAAGCGAAAAAAGGTTGCTTTCTATTCTCCATACAAAATTATTGTAAAGAGGCACTTTTTTTAGCTTTGGTAAAGTTTTAAGTAGTATTTTATTTACATACATACATAAATCACGCCTTTATCCCTAATGGGGTAGGCAGAGCATAAACGACCTACACAAAGGTCATTACGCCACGGCTGACAAGTTTTGAGGGTTGTTTAAGATAGATCTGTATATTGCTGTAGTGACAGGTTGTCAGCCCATCGCCTATATTACAATATACTAAAACCCTCGAATCCCTTAGCTGGTATTTACAGCATGTCCTGAGATGCAGCTGGCACATTCTATGTTTTTCTATCTCTCCCAGTCCAGCATGGAAGTTTTATTAACACCATGTATAAATAATATTAACGCCGCAAACGCCAACGTGTCTGTCTGTCTGTACTGTACATAAAAGTGAGTACATAGGTACCTATAGCGGATAGCGGTGAGCGCGATTAAAACAATCAGCAGATGAAACGAGCAGGCCGCGGTGTAAGGGACAGGCGACAGCATTTTAATAATTAAAAAAAATATAAGGTTTCCTAGTTGACTACGGAACCCTAAATAATAATATTATAGAGCAAACATACATATTAACAACATTGGTAGCAATTCGTGGTTGCAAAATACGCGACTTAACTAATATGTCACTTTCTATCATGAGAGAACAGAACGGGATGGCAATAATTTTAGTTGAGATTTAGTTAAGTCGTGATGGTTACGAATCGGGACCATTATTTGAACTACTGGGTAAATACTTCCCTTTCACCTATACTGGACTGGGAATGACAGAAAAACATACATAGAACGTTCCAGCTGCTTCTCTTCCCAATGTAGTAAATAGATGAGATGGACGACTAAACCTTAGATTAGACGTACCTACCTAACCAAAACGCCTTAGATATTTCGTTGACGCTCTGCATACCCCTTAGGAATACAGGCGTGGCTATAATGTATGTTGATTAACTATAGTTGAACAGCGAACCCGTAGCTCCCTCTTAAGACGAGTAGAAGTAACATCGCCGCCCGCTATAGGACATCAGCGCTCCAAGCGGCCAGTAGATGTACTAATTATTATTAGTTCGGTCGTGTCTCAGTCATAGATGGCGATTACCGGATATCCGAACTTTAATTATTTCGAAAGGCGAGTAAATCCGGGTGCCATCCTATAACAATTTATCATGGTACAATTGGGACAAATTATGCAAAAAAGGTACCAGTAGTACCATCCAATGGTACTGTCAAATGGTACAACTGGCACGGCGGGAACTTTTCTCGTTATTTTCTTTCGGTTTGAGTATCTGGCGGGTTTTTTTTTTTTTTTTTTTTTTTTTATGTAGCCTGTATCGTGTCCCACTGCAGGGCAAAGGCCTCCCCTCTTTCACGCCACACGTCTCGGTCTTGAGTTTCTAGCTGCCAGTTTGGAAGAAATGCCTCCAAGTCATCTCTCCATCTTCTGCGAGGCCGGCCTCTACTTCGACGACCATCTTGTGGCACCCACTCTGTCGCTATTTTAGCCCACCTTTCGGGGTGCATTCGGCAGACATGTCCTGCCCAGTCCCACTTCAACTTAGCAGACTTTTTGCCAACGTCTATTATGCCGGTTTTAGAGCGAAGGGTTGTGTTCTTTACACGGTCGATTCTTTTCACTCCCAGAATGCGGGTTTGATTATGTTTTTTTTTTACTGATTACTCATTTCTTGTGCGACAGAGCCGAAACATTCACGCCGTATAAAGTAATGGGCCCGATTCGTAACCATCCCGAAGTAACTAAGGCTCGTATTTATAAAGCGATCTCAAGATTGTAAAATCAAATCATTTTGTACTGTAATGACATTCTTAGACTCAAACTCGCTGTCACTCTTGAGAGCTGATTATAAATACGAGCCTAAATCTCAACTAAAATTATTGCCATCCATCCCGTTCTATACATCGCGAATATAAATTTTGTAACAAAAAGTGGAATGTACCTACTACGCCCAAAACCGCGCAAAATTCGCCGGATAGCAATAAGGCGCACAATGGACAAGACTCCTAGGTTCGAATATCACGTTATAACATACCTTATATTAGTGTTTAGATCATGTAGATTACCCTAGTTTTTATTTCAGCTCGATACATGCAGTATTTCCAGAGATATGACCGCGAGAAGTTAATGCATCTTTTTTCAATTTCTGAAATTACGGGTGCTCGCGGTGTCGCCGATGTGACGTCATCTTTAAACATGCCGCGGCGGCGAACTGTGAAAGCGACGTATGCAGTACTGTGGTTTATATTGCGTTATATTTGTTTCACGCATAGAAATATTAATTTTCACGCAAATATTTTGTTATTCTGAGTTGTGAACTGCCTCTGTGGTCTAGTAGTCCTGCTCCCGAATGTCTACTAAGCTCTCAATCCGCAGGTCGTGTATTCGATTCCCACGGGGGGATCATAAAGTTGATATATGTTAATTTATTACTTTGTAGGAATTTTCTCAGTTTGGTTATGACGTTATAGGCTGCATCACTTGACGTAAAATAAAAAAATCCGCTCCTCGGAAGGCACGTTAAGGTGGCAGGCCCGAACGTTGTCTTTGATAGTGGTAGTTACACAAACCATGATAGAGGCATATTAGGTGAACTATTTAGGCGGTTTAAAAACTCTGTCATAAGGTTTTATCATAGTTGTAAACCTCTGACATCAGTGTTCATCATAGTTTTTAACCTCTGACATGTAATTTTTGAGACTAAGGCTCGTATTTATAAAGCGATCTCAAGATTGAGAGCAATATTGAGTGCGGATTCGACAGGTAATTTTGTACTGGAATGACATTTCTGATACGAACTCAAACTCGCTGTCACTCTTGAGAGCTGATTATAAATACCGGCCTTGGTTATTTTTTCAAGATGGTGATCATACTAAAATGTCTTGTTTAAAGTATATTTAGTAGTCCCGTCTAACAACCCCGGCACGCGGGCTGCTACATTAAGTAGCTTTAAAATATTAATAAGTCCTATGACGGCAGGCAATCTCCTTCCCGAATAACATTCAAAAAATAAAAAATATTTGCGGATCGCCGTAATATTTTTGGATTAAAATATATAGGTACCTTTCGCAGATATAGATTAAAGACAACGATCGGGACTGCCACCTTAACGTGCTTTCGAGGAGAGGAATCCCTCAGGAGGGAAAACCTCACAAAGTGATAAATTGACACATATCAACTTTGTGTTCCCCCCCTGGGAATCGAACCCAGGACCTCCGGATCGTAAGCCCACAGCTTAGACCACTAGACCACAGAGTTCTGCACTGACTTTAGTAAATATATCAATGTTTAAAATTACATACATTTTTA
The DNA here is from genome assembly GCA_029255725.1 of Scrobipalpa atriplicella. Taxonomy (NCBI): domain Eukaryota; kingdom Metazoa; phylum Arthropoda; class Insecta; order Lepidoptera; family Gelechiidae; genus Scrobipalpa; species Scrobipalpa atriplicella. The sequence goes on along the minus strand of JARACY010003972.1, from coordinate 15,527 downwards.
AAATATATTTTTATAAAATTATATAAGAAATAGTCATAATATTGGGAACCAAGTCAGCCATTTATTAGTAGGGAGCTAGCGAGTCAATTATTTAATTTTATAATGATTATAAAAATGATGAAATTATTATTTATTATTTAGTATTCTATTTTAAGAAACTTGGTCTGTGATGTAAGATTGAAAGTGCCTTTTAAATGTATTTAAACAAGACTTAAACAATTTATTAAGAAAAATTGATTTTTATATTTTGTAATAATTGAGAGGAATCTTTCATTTTATTATACAGGGTGTAAAAAAATGTACTAATTATATTCCTTTAAACCACATGTATGTTCTATTAAACTTTCCCAAAGCACAAAAATTTTAGCTCGAATTTTTTTTTGCCTTTTCCATACAAAGATGCTCTCCGGGATCTGCAGTTTTGTATGGAAAAGGCAATTTTTTCTTCGAGCGAAAATTTTTGTGAAACTTTGGGAAAGTTGTTTGGTATCATTAGTAGAACATGTGGTTTAAAGGAACCTAGTACTTTTTTTACACCCTGTATAATATCAGGTGATGATGCTGCAGCCCTACAATGTCCTAATCAACTGAGGAAAACTCACAAAATAGTACATTGACAAATATCAACTTTCGCGATTTAAACTTCTATACATACTTACTAGTACTACGTAGTGCACCGCGTTTAAAGATGACGTCACTGCGAGCGATTGAATATTGGGCCGTCTGCCACTCTCTTCGTGCGGAAGAGCTCACTTTGAGCTTTAATATCTCAGTCATTAATAAAGATATTAAAAAACTAAAAACAGAATAATTTTCCTAATTTTTTGGAGAATTTTTCCAGATAATAAAAAAAAAGAAGGAGCAAGGTCCATTCTTAAAAATCTGTCGCTTTCAAAATAGCAGAATCAGGGCCCTGTTCTCTCATGATAGAAAGTATTTTGCAACCACGAATTGCTACCATTGCTAGGCTGCCACCTGCGCTTCAACCAATGAGTTTTCCCGTGAGAATGAAGTTAAAAAATAACCTATGACATATTGCAGGACCTTACCAAATTTCATCCCGATCCGTCCAGAGGTTGTGACGTGAACTAAAGTAAAAGAAATAAACAGACTGGTAGCAATTCGGCACGAACATGCCTTATTTAAAATAATTTAGTTTATTAGCTGGATGAACATTCATTTTATTTATTATTTTTATATTTTATTTATTTATAAGTGATTTATAATGCCGCTGTCTCTTCTGCCTTGTCCGCTGTGCGATGCGTGGTAATTCGCTCCGTAATGGCTCCCCCGGCATATCTTTAATCTGTTCACTAATTGGATGGGACACAGGCACGGACTCAGTCGCCATTTTTATTACGAAACTAGCGATTTTACTCGCACATTTTCAAGTTTCCTAAGATAAGATAAGAGTAACGGGGTGTAAGGCTCGTATTTATAAAGCTATCTCAAGATTGAGAGCAATATTAAGTAGGGATTTGACAGGTCGTTTTGTACTGAAATGACATTTCTGATATGAACTCAAACTCGCTGTCACTCTTGAGACCTGATTATAAATACGGGCCTAAGGGACAACCAAACTCCAAACTGAAAAACTTTCACAATTTTTTTTTAGCAGAAAAAAAACTAAGCATTCTTTTTTTTTTTTTTGGAAAGAATTTCCTGGTAATAGTTGTTCATGTTCAGTTTCGTTGACTGAGCAACCTCTATCAGTTTGCGGGAAGATGTCCTTTACACGCAGTGTAATTTATTGAACAGAAAAGATAAAAAACAAGGAAATATTGCAAATAACAGGACACAGGCGGCCTTATTGCTAAACAGCATTTTTATTTCAGGCAACCTTAGGGACCAGGAAAATATATGACGAAACAGAATGGCATAAGTACATTTCAGGAAATAGATTGAATACCATCTTCTTTTATCTTGAGGGTTGACGAACGACCCGATAAACCCAGGTGTCAGAGGTTTCAAAGCAATTATAGGCTTCAAACATGGTTTGTGTAAAATACGAACTATTACTATAATAAAATCAGCGATCGGAAACGTCGGCTTAAACGTACCCTCCGAAGCATGAAGCGGGCTTTACATTTCGGCCTATTTAAAATTTGGTTAGTGTGCAAAGCACAAAACAATTATATTATTAAAACAAACAATTAAAAAATCACCCAACTCCGTTTTCTCGCAGTTAAAATGCCACTTTATATACCATCCCTCCCTTTCTCCGACCAGGGGGGTGGGGTGGGAGTTTCCCCCCCAGCAATTTCGCTGAGTTGGAGCAATAAGTGGCCATTTTCGCTAATCTTGGTAATTAAGGAGCTGAGTGCTGGTAGGTAGGCGTATAGTGCGGGAGTCAGGTGGCAGTTTTTCTTATACTCGTACTTCTGTACTAATATTATTAAGAGGTTCTGTTCTAATATATCTATACTAATATTACGAAGAGGAAACATTTTGTATTTTTGTGCTATGTGTATGTTTGTAACAAATAAACTCAAAAACAACTGGACTGATTTAAAAAAAAAAACACTATTAGATAGTTCACCATGAGTAATGTAGGCAACTTTTTACCGCGAGAAAATATCTGATTTCCAGGAAAAATCTTATTAAGCCGCGGGTGAAGCTAGTTGTTTTAAATAATTGGGGTTGGCTCGTCTCTAGTCGTGGCGTCGTCGTAGGGCGACAGGGTAGGTTATTTTTATTTGAAATGGCCAGTACGGCAGAACGGCGATTTCATAGGTAAAGACAAAGAGGACTGATAACCTCCCTTATAAACTGCGTACACCGCTACTTAGCAGTGCCATCTATTGACATTAGCGAAATATTGTGTAAACTGAATATGTATTTTTATTCAGATGTTTTAAACAGCATTTCTCATTGTGTATTTCTACTTTAAAAATCTTAAAAGATATTTTGGTACAAGTTATTGTTTTTTTTTTTCAATTTTATGACCTATATTAATAACAGACTCTTCGAGCAATATGCCAGCGCCATCTAGGTTTGCTCGCATTTTGACCTTTTTATCGAGTATCTAGGTACGCTCTCTAGTATGGCGGTTAGCAGTCCTCTAGAGTAGGTTAGTCTATGGTAAACACAATATATCCCTCCATCCCCTGTACTAAGTATCACCGCGCCTCAACAGTAAGAAACGAACAAATTAGCAAAGACGTCACAAGTTATATTATAACTAGGTACAGCCGTCCCTGGGGGAGGGGGTTCGACTCCTGTGCAGGGTTGTTTGTGAATAAGGCGCGAATTATAGTTAGATAACAGCATATTCCTCCATGATAACAGCTATTTATTTACCTTCGTCACGTCATCAAATCTAAAATAGTATCCTAGAAATATTATAAATGCGTTAAACGATGAACAAGTGTTATTCATATTGAATATTTGACACGACTTACTTGTTTGTTGTGCGACAAGGCTTGTGCCTCGACGTTTCGACCATATACGATGGTCTTCCTCAGAAGCTCGGAGCTGACACACCGCCTTACGTCAGGTGGTGAACGTCACAAGTGCGTAATGAGATACAATACGATACTGAAATTGGTATAATAAGAGACCCTTTACGAGCAAATGTGTTATAAAAGCTACTAAATCATTTTTTTTTTGTAAAATTTGGTCATTTTAGGCCGTAGACGCTTATCTTTCCCGTAAGGGATACAGGCGTAATTTTATTTTATGAAGATATCAAAGCTTATGTTGACAGTCACTTAGCGTCACTTACTGTCAATTAACTATGGCTGATAATTTTGCTGACACTTAACTGATAAAATGTGGAAGTGTTAAAAGCTGATTGTATTATAGCCACCGGCTAAAATACTGATAAAGTAACCATAATAACATAAATGAATAAATATACAGGGTGGCATATACAGGGTGTAAAGAAATTTGCCAAAAGTATCCTTGGGGTTCTTCAGTGGCATGTTTCTAGGTGGAACGACCCGCGATAAACCCTGATGTCAGATTTTTTTAAACTGACGTGGTTCGCAGTAGCACAACATTATTGTCTAACTAATATTAACTGTCTCCGTGGTCTAGCGGTCTGAGCCATGGACTCACGACCCGGAGGTCCCGGGTTCGATTCCCGGCGGGGGACAATGACTTTGTTGTTTCTAGTTTGGTTAGGGCATTGCAGGCTGATCACCTGATTGTCCGAAAAGTAAGATGATCCATGCTGTCGGATGGGCATGTAAATAGTCGGTCCTGCGCCTGATTTCTCTCTGGTCGTGTCAGTCAGTCTGTCCCATCAGAATAAGAGATTGAAGGAGTAGAGAGTGCACCTGTGTGTAGCGCGAACACTTGGGCACTAAAAACTAGTCCTACGCAGTTGGCCTATCTCTGGGAGATTGGCCGCCATCACCGAAAATCGGTGGGAGGACTATTATTATTATTACATTATTGTCGTTCATTAGACAATCAGGTGATTCAGCCTGCAGGCATGCCATATATTTTAGGCGTATAACGTCACCTTGACAGGATTATAATCAGCTGCTGTGTTTCTGTCTCTTTCTTTATTACAATTTTAGAAAGTGACTGGACCGAAAAGAAATATGTAAGTTAAGTTACAACGGAATCGACACCAATGTTGTGTGTCCCACGTAGGAATTGAACCCAGCACCTTTCGATCGAGAGCTCTCTCACCACTAGACCACAGAGGTTTATCGGTAATGGACGGTAAGTGCCACTGTATTAGTTAAACATAGGTTATAGATATGATAAAAAAAATGTGCCTTTTATTGTGACATCAGGAGAAATGCACTATAGGATTAGGCAAATGGTTGAGCTGGGTACTTGACTGGGTAGCTTAAAAAATTCAAAACGTTTATACTTAAAACTGATGGCTAAAAATATTGTGGATTTCATTCATCATTTAAAAAAAATACACATTTAGATTTTAATAATCGAGTTAAAAGTATATAAGTTATTGATTTGAGTAGTCAATATTTACTAAAATGTGACGTCATAACTCACTATTTTCATACAAAAATGCGTTTTTGACATTTCATAAAAAGTTGCTGATTTGACTAGTTGGAAAGTAGCCAATTGTTATCGATTCGTTGTGCGTACGACTTAACTAAATCCTGACTAAAATTATTGCCGTCCCTTTCTGGTCTCTCATGTCAGAAAATTACATGTATAGACTTATATTAGTCAAGATATTTCGAGAAAAGGACATTTTGAGAAAGGTCATTTTGAGAAAAGGACTTTTTGAGAAAAGGACTTTTTAAGAAAAGGACATTTTGAGAAAAGGACATTTTGCGAAAAGGACATTATGAGCTGAGCGTCAGTCAGCGTCACTAAGGTATATTAGTCAAGTCGTGTTTTTTGCAACAAATTCGCATCTTCATCTATCGAATCGATTTTTAGTTTTTGATTTGTACCTAAGTGTAAATTAACAAATATTAAGTATGTTGCAATGCATAAACACTTTGGCACAGAAAATTAACCCTAGGTATAACTCTGTTTTTTTAACGTTTAGTTATCGATACCAACTTGTTTTTCTTAACCACTTTAAAGAAAGTCAACCGTAAAACATATGTTTGTAACAAGATTATTGTCTGCGGTTCCGAAAATCGAAACTCGGACAAGTTTCAAATAAAGAGCTGTTTATGGGCCGCAAAACAAGTTGGTATCGATAACGCAACGTTAAAAAACGGAGTACCTATAGGTACAGATAATTTGATCTCTGTGGGTGCCAAAATATAATTGAAAATAGATTAGATTATGTAGTAGATTTTGAAAAATAAGATTAGTTAAGTTAAATGTTCCAGCCAGAATTAACGTCTAGTTCAAGCATTCTAGGTTTCAATGTATGGAAAAATTGCCAATTTTTTTTACTACGATTTTTTTATCGTTGTAAATTCCAAATCACACAAACATTTCCCATTAAAATGATGATGACCGATTGAAATCACGAAACGAGGGTGGGAAGCGTACCTACATCAAACTTATCGACTTTTTATCGATATCGATATCTTGTAAAGTTTATAATGGCATAGATTAGGGATATAACATGTTTACACAAGATAGTCGATAATCGGACATGTGTCAAGGGAAAAAATCTGGTGATGGGAAAAAAATTAAGCAAATAGGTAAGTGTTCGTTTTTTATGCTTACAACGTAATAATTATGGTGGTCATGGAATGACCCAGGCTATTTTCCTACTAGTCAAATCAGCAACTTTTTATGAAATGTCAAAACGCTTTGTTGTATGAAAATTGCGAGTTATGACGTCACTGGCTTGAAGAGAATGATGAGGTAGGTAGGCCATGAGGTATGTAAATAGTCGGTTCTGCGTCTGATTTCTCTCTGGTCATGTCAGTCAATCTGTCCCATCAGAATAAGAGATTGAACGAATAGAGAGTGCACTGTGTGTTGCGCAAACACTCGGGCACTAAAAACTAAGTCCCGCGCAGATGGTTGATCTCAAGGAGATCACCGAAAATTGGTTGGGAGGACTAATATAATATTAATTTCTTAAAATCGCCAGTTCTCTCCCAGATCCGCTGATCACCCAATAACCTACCGTAATCTCGCCAGATAACTTCCCTGACGCCATACCTGTCAAATTGACAGCCGTCTCTGACAGGTGTCAGATAGCGGCGCCTATCGATGAATTATTTGCTTTTTAACAAGTTGTTATCGATTATTTTTATCTTTGTTGAGATGTCTTGGGGTTTTTAAGATTTCTGCTTGTTGTTAGAGTGGCTGTGACAGAGGTGTAATACAAAACATGGGTTTACCGATAGAAACCATATATACACCTCATTTTCTGTCTTGAACGAACATAAAAGTATGGCAGTATAGATAGACCGGAGACGGATCTTAAATTTTTTGAAAGAGTTCTATTAAATGTGATAGGGTTATAATAAGTCCGTCTATATTGCCCTCGATTCTGGCCGCTACATTCTTAACTAATTTTAAGATACCGCTGTCACTTTCTTTACTTTGACATAAGAACAGGATAGCAAATAAACACATGTGTTTGACGTTCCTAATTTGACATTTAAGCTGCTTTAAATAAGAACCGAGCATAGAGCATGTTCCTTATTTTACGTTAAATAAGCAATCTAATGTCAAATTTAAGCAATTTAATGTCAGATTAGGAATGTCAAAGTCATGTTCTTATGTCAAATATAAGAAAGTGAAAGCGCTACTAAGAATTAGAATTAGTAATTGGACGGCGTGAATCGAGGGCATTAACATCCTTTTCTGTTTGCTCAAGAGGAAAAAAGACAAGACAGGTATGGTACAGGAATCTTGTTCACGCCGAATCGCTTTTGTATGTATTTTGCAAATACAAATACAAATCACTTTATTTCCACACAAATAAATGTTACAAAAATGGACACAATCACATAAAATTAACAAACTGGTAGGCTCAGACTTATTATTATTAGTAGGCACACAGTGGAAAAAGGTGTGGACACAGCTTGGCTGATTTTGAGTATTTTGCCACATCGAGTTATATTAAATAGAAATAATAATAATAAAAAACTACACTGTTTGGTGCACTGTAAAACTCATTCATTCAATGTAAAAGGAGAAAAAAATAAAAACGAAACAAGCATTCCTTTTTTTTAAATTCATCAACCACCAAAAGTTCCCACCAGCCAGTTATCTACATTATAATCGTACCTATTTGTTTGTCAACCTCGTTCGCACGCATAGCAAACATTGCGGCGATACGGCAAATATATGTTTTTGGGCGATACGCGGCGATCATGCGGCCAGTATGATGTATCTGCAGTTACATCACACCTAGAGTCTGTGCGAAAAGAGAACAGGCATGGAATTTGAGGGCGCGCATTTCTATTTAATTAACTGTCGCTTGGTCGTGTGAGGATTATGCCCAAGTCTTTAACAGTAACCTTCTACATTCAATTTTGGAGGTTTTAGGTCACAGACCTAGGCATAAACGCCACGCAACCAGCCGTGGGATAGTTAATACAAATGTGCGCCCTCCAATTCTATGCCTGTTCTCTTTTCGCACAGACTCTATGATGTATCTGCAGTTACATCACACAGTTTGGGGTGTAAGGGACAGCGTACCAGAAACTGATAGGGGTTGCTCAGTCAACGAAACTGAACAACTGTCACCAGGAAATTTTCAGGAAATGAAAAAGAAATTTGGATACAAATTATCGTATCGAGGTGATAATTTTGAATGGGAAAATAAGTTTTTTTTTTTTTCATTTCCTGAAAGAGTTTCCTGACGAAAGTTGTTTAGTTTCGTTGACTGAGCAACCCCTATCAGTTTCTGGTACGCTGTTTGTTTTTAGGCGATCTTCTTCTTAGCGAGTGGATTTTCGAGTCGAACAACGACCCGATAAACCCTGGTGTCAGAGTTTTCAAACCGCCTAGTAGCTCAGCTATAGGCCTCTGACATGGTTACATGGGCGATACCTTCGCGGCATTCACGCGGCCAGTATGATGGTGGACTTATGTGCCTGCAGTGCAGTTACAGGCTGAATTAGGTGGAATGAAAATCTCTTCTACATATCTGCTTTTTGGGAACCATCTTTAGGGTTTCAGTGAAAATCTCTAAATCTTGACTAAAAATTGTCACCTGTCATTTTCTAATTAATTATCTTGATTAATGGCTTTTTGTGTAGTCACAATTCTGCCAATGTCACGTAAGTTATTGATAAATTATATAAATAAGGGAGAGTCTAATATTGAGACACGTGGAGTCAAAGATACCCTTCTCCTTCAAGAGAAAGGTACAGACTCCCAGAAATACGTCACGGCGGGGGACGGGACGGAAGTCGAAATGTCAAAAATGTCAAAGAAGTTTCACTTCAACATCAACACGTGTACTCGGCACACACGTTCTTTTTTTATTAAGTTATTTACAATCATGTACTTTGAACTAATTTAGGTTGCGTTCAGAAACACCCTCCAAATGTCACCCCCGCGTTTTTCCCGCGCAACAAAAACAAGATGGCTGCCATAATTTACTGCATAAGTTTTGGCGCGAGTGTACCTAATGACTCCCAAATTGAGGACAATTTGATCAAATAAATTTTTGTTTTGTTTGTTTTATTAATTTCATTATATATTTTTTTAATAGAAAAAAATACTTTTCGGTTAATCCTTCAGAATAAAATTTTAGTAGATTTTTTCTATGACCGGAAAAAAAGCCTGCTATAAAATTGGTTTTCATGATATCAATTTTAGCAGTGTTGCCGCAACCGAGATCCCAAAATACACATATCCGCCGCAAAAAGTGTACATATTGTGACAAAAGTGTACATGAGCATTTTTTTCGCAAATCACTCATAACAGCAGTCTTTTTTTTTGTAGTAATTTTTTGGATGTTTTTTGGATTGAAAACGCCATTACTTTTTTCTTTTAATCTGTATGTACAAGGAATGACCCAATAACACTTAGAAAAAGTAGCTTGGTAAACGGTGGTTTAGCTCATTTTTTAGAGTGAAAGAGATGCTTTAATATGGAGTTTTGCTAGAGCAAGGGAGATAAAATGAGTTAGCTTTCTCTACGTTTCTCTATACGCAGCAACGCTCATTTATTTCTTTGATCGAGATATTTTGGCGGTGAGTTCAAAGAAATTACACATGTACTGGCAAGATTACACATTACACATGGGAGCCCAAAAAGGTACGTCAAATGTGTAAAATGTACCCTAACGGCAACGCTGAATTTTAGGTAATTTTAAAAATACTAAGTTGTTTTAAGGTAAGTACCTAATAATCATCATCAGCCACAACAGTCCACTGCTATGGACATGAGCCTCCCCAAAATTGGGGGTATATGCCATACTCACCACGCTTGGCAGGCGGGTTGGTGAGTGCAATAGAAGTTTTCCATTCACAGGGAACGCTGCTGCCCATTCCCTGGATTTATCCCTTAGTCGCCTTTTACGACACCCGCAGGAAGTTAATGGGGTGATGCTATTCTAACCCGGCACCACACGGGCAGTATCTAGCAGGGCATAGTACCTAATAATAAATTGTATACAAACACAAGCCGTTAACGCTCTACCTACTCCGTAATTTAAATAATGAGTCATGCATGACTCTGCATCGTATCGTCAAAAAACGAAGACGGTGCTAATACTTACAAAAGCTTTATCATTCAACTATGAACGATAATAAGAAAATTTATTTACTCAGACGTAAAACAAAAGAGAATTACTACTATACTTACTTCAACTCAATTCCATTACCCCGAAATACTCATCTTTTGAAACTACTAGCGGCCACCCATCCAATAAAGAGAAAACATCAATTCAACCGACAGATTAAAGTAACAAATCTCCTTGCAACTTGGATAATGGACCATTTTTAACTCCACTTCTCATTGGTTTAAAAAACTTTCCGCCCCGCCCCTTATTACAGAAACAATGGGTGTGAGAGGGACGGTATTATATCACCGTCTTTTTTACCAGTGGTACGTTCCAAAATGGTGTGTAAACGCTGTTTTAAGTAGGAATTTCTGACTTCTCTGAGCGTAATGAAATTAACTTATTCTCAGTGCTTAGGTGGGATTTTATTTTCACTTTCTAGCGGATTTGCCGAGATTTTGGGACGAAGGAAATATTTTATATTTATTTTAGTAAAACTCTACCTTACATTACTAACTTTAATCTTCTTATATTATAACTGCCTAACTTGTTTATTTATTAATATTGTTTGTTTATTTATTAGGCTAGTAACACAAAAAAGGGTCAATTTTGAATGATTTATTATTCTTTAAAGTATAAACACTTTTATTTTTAACTCTAATAAAAGTAAGTTATTTATATTATCTTTTTCTCAGTTTGTAATTTTAATTTTAAGTAAACATGAAATCATTGATGCAGTTGAAATAGAAGTTGACAGGTATCTAATATGATAATTTATTAAAATTATTGTTTCAAACAAGTTCAAAATCAAAGAGGCTACTCTACAACCGCTCAAATTCTGTAGAACCTCTTTACCGTCAAAAATAAGCAAATTAAAGCGAGGGCAAACAAGAATGCCGGTCTGTGGTTTTGCCGGTAGTCGAGAGAGAATACAACAAGTCAACCGTAAACCTTTACAAGTGCAAGCGAGATGGAACACATTAGACAGAGAGAACGCATTTTTGGGAGGAGCATTCGCACCCACCAGAGAGAAAAGAGCTTCTCTACCCGTCTGTTGGAAGCAAAACTAGAAGGTAAGAGAGGGTTAGTATGATAGTTGACGGGTCAACGTTGAGTGGTATACTCGTTGAACGCCCAGGAGTAACTCTACCAATTTAAAAAGAGCTCTAACACCCCTCTTGTTAGAGCGAAATTGGGGCCGAAAGAAGTTAGAGTATTCGGTTTGGGGGTTCAAAAAATTTTGGTCGAATAGTTCCGCCCAAATCGGCACCGTATGTGGCAGAATATGACGCGTTAATGTGATAGCAGACTAATAAAATAATTCAGTTGTGATCTGCTAACGTGAGGGGTAGCATTTCGAACGCACCCATTTGCGCGCGCGTCAATTTCGAATTTGGAACGCGTAATTTGAAAATTAGTTCGGTAATTTATTTTTTATTGGCTGATTCGATTTTCGAATTGACGTGAGGATGCAATAAAAAAGGAAATATTGTGTTGGTGTTTATAAAACTTTGGTGAAGTGATTTAATAAGTGTTTATTATTTATTTATAAAATAAAGTGTAATCGATTATGTTATTGAAACTTTGTTTGTAAGGTGAGCTTCCTTTTTTAAACAGATAATTTTATTTAATTAAAGTAGGGAAAACTAACACAATGGCTCCAATAAAACTAGCTCAAATGTTAATGTGAGGTCTTGTTGGAAAAAAACCTTTAAAAAAAAGTAAAAAAAAAGTTGTTCATGAGCCAAAATCCAGGATAATGTCTTAAAGCTAATTTTTTATTGGGAAAGTTCTGCAGTTAAGTTCCAAAATAAGATTGTTTATTTTTTTATTATTATTATTTCTCTTTCGTTTGTAACGAATAAAAATAATACAAAAATACAAAACAATAAAATCATTTCAAAATAAAGCTCAAAAGACGCGTATTCACAAGTGCGAATATAATTATTCGAGAATTTTGTTTTTATGTCTTTTATTGTGTAGAATAAACTGTTAAATAAATATATAAATAAATATTACAGAAACAATAGGCACATAAAATAACAAACAAACAGATAGGTACCTAGGCTAATTTCTACAGCGGTAAAATATTTAGTCCCAAAAAAACTTAAAAAGTGAGCGGGTGAATCCGCGCGTCAAAAAGCTAGTAGCATAATTAAATGCTAGGTATAGTAATAATAATTTTAATAGTCCCAAACGCACGCCCGCCACGCATATAAGAGTTGATAACGGAAAATTAATATACCAATAATGATAAATAGATAAAATAGATAGTTGGACATTATCAACCGATTTGCGGTGGGAAAGTTAAATGTTTAGCTATTGGGCGTTTTTCTACTAGACGGCACGACAACGGCAACGATAACGTAGAAGAGATAATGTGTGAACATCAATAAAATTGTTTGGCACGCTTTTCCACTTGCCGGCACGGCACGGCACAGCATTGATCATCATCATCATCAGCCACAACAGTCCACTGCTGGACATGGGCCTCCCCAAATATGCCATACTCACCACGCTTGGCAGGCGGGTTGGTGAGCGCAGTACAAGTTTACCATTCACAGGGAACGCTGCTGCCCATTCCCTGGATTTATCCCTTAGTCGCCTTTTACGACACCCGCAGGAAGTTATGGGGTGATGCCCGCCCATCGTCGCCTGATGCTTGCCAAAGGGCATGTGTTTTGTATTTGTACGCTCAGAGTGGTGGAACTAGGGGTAGTATTTATAATCAGCTCTCAAGAGTGAGAGCGAATTTAAGTTTGTATCAAACTTAAAATTGCTCACAAACTTGAGATCGCTTTATAAATACGAGCTTAGGTGGACGATGTCGTGGAAAAACTGAGCCACGTATCGTGATGATGTCGTTATGGTGCCGTTGATGGCGTACCGTCTAGTGGAAATATAGCCAGCCATAGGTTATCTGTTGGTTAATTAAATTTGCATTTGGTTATCTGAATATCTCTCATGGATAAATTGACATGGTTGGATTTTTATTGGATAGATTGTGCCCTCCCGACGGAGTATGGATGGAATTTTTTATCGCTCTATTGTCAACTTTGTTCGTAGCAAAAAACAAAAAATACTTACACAGCAAATTAAAAAATGATTTGATATTTAAAGGCTAGAAATGCTGGACTGGGAGTGATGAAAAACAAGAAATGTACAATACATCTATATCCTTGAAGGGCTAGACCATTTTCGCCGCGACTTTTACGTACATTTCTTGTTTTTCATCACTCCCAGTCCAGCATTTCTAGCCTTTAAATATCAAAGATTTTTTTGTGTAGGCATGATTTTACGTGTGTATAGGTATTATATAATACATGTCATCATCAGCCACAACAGTCCACTGCTGGACATGGGCCTCCCCGGCATTGGGGGTATATGCCATACTGTTCGCTTCTTCTTTGAGTGGACTGTAGTAGGATCGAAGGTTGAAGTAAACCAAGATTAAACTGTAAATAAAGCCTTTATTTGGCACTAAAATACTATTGTTCACAAAAACACATCAATCGTGCAGATAAGTTTTGGTAAGACAAAAGAAGATCAAAATTCTTATACTTTATAAATTTTAGAATAAAAACTATGTGTTGCAAAGAGGTTGTTGCTTGCAACATACTGCGGCCCAGGGAAAGCAGACATAACCACAAATCTAGAAGACATCAAGTCCTATAATAAACTTTATCAAAAAACATAAGTTGGTTATGGCTACTAATATGCCTACACCCAGTATGTGATATTCATAACATTTCATGTAACAATTTTGTCATTTAAACAAATTAAATTATAACTGGTGTTTCAATTACCGAATCGACACCTTAAAATAGTATTACACTGACCTGACATGAAAAACAAAAGAACTATTTTCCGATAGCAAACTAAATCAGTTTTTTATAGATAGGTAGTGAAAACATTGTAATATTAACTGCCTATTATACATAAGACCACTTTTTATAAAAACATGTTATAGTTTATTTAATGAATGTAATGTAAGTATCGACTTTAAAAATTAAAGTATTTATATTAGCCTATTATAATTTAATAGAACTGAAATGTATTGTAGTATTAGTATATATATTTATAGCATTAGCATACCATATAAACAACACTAACCTTATATTAATCAAAGCGTAATAAACACTTAAACTCAAAATAGAATGTTCATTAACATAACTTAAAAACTCAAATTATTCATAGTGCTAAGCAGATATTATAAATCGTAACACTCTACATTGTCATTTATAGACTTTAAAAATAAAATAACCTTATTAGTTTTCCATACGTATAAACACTAATGCTTTGCAATGACCTGCTGTTTTTAATTGCATAACTCTTACTTTCCCATCTTTTCCGGGAAAGACATTCACGACCCGTGCCATGGGCCACACCAAGGGTGGAGCGTTAGGCTCCCTCATAAGAATTATAGTACCTACAGTTATTAGGCATACCAGGATTTGAACCTAGGTTCTGTATTTTAATAGAAAGTATCATACCTAACAAACCTTCAAAAACCTTTGTTATAATTGAACACAAACCAATCCTATTAGTAGTTAGCGCTGTCGATCCCTACCAGAAAATGCACTGGAGAGGGGTAACAGTAGTCTTTCACGTCCTCAGAAGGAAGCATGATAGAGCGCAAATTCAGGACGGCCTGCTGTATTTTGCACAACACTGTGCTTAACCGTTCATGGGTAAGCTCAGTTACTTGAGAGTTTGATATTATTATAGGATACCTTTGTGATAAGCTATTATTAAATACTGTAGCTGTAAGGACCATTTTACCTCGCCTTGATATTGACGTTCTCCTCTCTGGTAAGTCAGTTGGCAGTTCAAAACTGCATGGCACATACAACCAAGTCCAATCATTCGTTTCTTGCTGTATCACACTTACTCTGTTTGCTAAGTATATATCATGTACTTTTTTCTTTACATTAGCTAAAAGCAATGCAGCATTAAGCTCTAATCTGGATATGGTTAATCGGTTTGAAATTGGATTGACGCGTGACTTGGGACAGAGTAAGTATAATTCAGCCTTACCTGTTTTGTCAAGCACCCGTAGATAACTGCAAACACCATATCCTGTGAGAATTGAAGCGTCCGCAAATTCTATCAGCTGAACCTCCTCTGCATTCTCTGTTGGGATGTGTCGATGTCCACCTAAATGAATAGACCGCAAGGAAACCAAGCTACTAACAATATCGAGCCACTCATTAACAATATCGTTAGGCAAACATGTGTCCCAATCTATATTTAGAGACCATATTTTTTGTATGATGCTTTTTGCCTGTATTATGACAGGACTAGAGAATCCCGTAAAGTCATAAAAATTCGCAATATACGACAAAATCTCTTGCCATGTAATTTTGACCTTATCGAAAGGTATTAGATTATTTACAATTGTACAATCATTAGCTATGTCAGTCGTTAGTCCCAAAGCTTT
>JARACY010003971.1:0-29555 GCA_029255725.1 Scrobipalpa atriplicella | reverse complement strand
GGAACGGTAGGTAGTTATAACCACGACGTGCGGGTACGGAACGGTAGGTAGAACGTTGCGCGCTTTGTCTCGTAGGTGCATTTAGTTAGAGCCTTCGGTACTCATAGTGCGTGAGCTAGGTCGTAGGTTCGATTTCGTTTAAATTATTTGCATTTCTGAATTTTGAATAATATTTAGTTGTAGACGAAATTTGTAGATGAACATTAAATACTGAATAAAAGTAGATATTACCTTTTCAAAACTGTAAATGTCACCCTTCTGGTTGGAACATCGACGTCTCTGAATCAAACCGGAACTGCAGTAGGTACCTAAATAATCTAAAATAATAATATCCGTTCCTATCAGTAGTATCCTTTCAAGATTCTCGAAGGTCCGCCAAATTCCCGGAATGTCCACCTAATATTATTGAAGCTTCGAATTCCCGGTAGGTACACCTAATATTCTTGAAGATCCATCGCATGCCCGGAATGTCCACCTATATTGAAGATCCGTCGAATTCCCGGTAGGTACACCTAATATAATTGATATCAATATCCAAAACAATCTGGCCTAACTAATAAATTAACAATAATCTAAAATCACGCCTCAAATATCTGCAGGGTCAATCTAAGAACAATGTATCAACAAATTCGAACTATTTATGAAACTATTTCTTACTAATAAAAATTGTACGATTTAAAATGGATGGGTGACCGCTGATGGATGGGTGACCGCTTCTCACGTCTGACTCGAACTAGCTTAAAAGTAGTACAAAAGTTCCGCAACAAGATTAATAATTTCTGGATATCGACATGTCGTGCTACTACACCACCGAATTTGCTATGGAGGAATAAGTGCGACTACATTTTTTTTTACAAATTTACGAACTTACATTTTACATACCAGATTGAATGTAGGTCAACTTTTCGCTTCCAAGACGTGGCACGCCTGTGAAATATTACTGGGTAGGTACTTCCTGCTAGGTAGACACACAAATTTACACTAACCTATTGAAATAACGTCAAACCAAAACGTACCCTCCGACGCACAAAATCCTGAAACAATCCTACTCTGCAAAATAACCAACAACTATATCGCAGTTCCGTGACCTAACGAGAAACTATTCCGCGGAAGAAACTGTAAATAATTTAAACGAAATCGAACCTACGACCTAGCTCACGCACTATGAGTACCGAAGGCTCTAACTAAATGCACCTACGAGACAAAGCGCGCAACGTTCTACCTACCGTTCCGTACCCGCACGTCGTGGTTATAACTACCTACCGTTCCGTACTTTTATTTTCGTTCAATCAAAATATAATTTCTTAAAAATAGGTACACTTAAATCACAGCTTCACACAGATACAATAGAATAAAACGTATGGAAAATTCCTGAAAATGTACACATAAAATTATCGTAGGTAGAACTCACAATCCGAAGTAAAAATGTAGAAGTACACGGAGATAAGCTAAAACACATGACAATGATGTAGAACCAGAATATCACAGATTTTAAACAACATACTACAAGATTCTAACTTGTGAAAAATGTGAATTTCATTTATGTAGTTACAATGACTAGGAAACAAATATGGCAGACACGGCTTAGTACCGACACTCATACTCATACGCTTTTTCTTACGTTCCGCGATTACAAAACTTTATATTGCACTGTTATATTCTGTATCTACGAAATATAAGGAAAGATCTGACCAGATAAATAGCTGCAGACGCCATGGCACCACCAGCACCCGTCGCCTTCCCTGGAACCAAGAAGCCTCTTCCAAGTTGCGACCGTCGCTCCCGGCGCCTTTCCAAAAGTGACCCAACCACATGTTTTTCCAAGGAAGCGTCTGTGTAAACCGACAAAATTACGATTACCACGGAATACTTGAAAATCGCTAATGAATCAAGACTTTTATAATTCGTCGAGTAATAACCAATGGTAGCAATTTGTAGTTACAAAAATCATGACTTAACCAATAGAATCTCACACCTGTCACTGTCGCTCATAAGAGAACAAAGAGGGACGGCAACAATCTCAGCCAAGATTTTTCCAACACTACCCTCCACGAATCAATAGCATTGGCTCCCGGATTCGAACCTGAAGTCAGCCTAGGAGGCTAGCCCTAAAAGTATTCTAATTTGAGAACAGATGGCGCTTTTCCCATTTACTACAAAATTAAGGATTTTACGTAAATTGCACGAGATATTAAGTCGAAAATTATGAAATTGGTTATTTTTTACTTCCCACTATTTATTTAAATCAGAAGTTTGATCAAATTTCGCAACAATTCCGTATAGAATGTGCCAGCTCCATCCTATGAATTTTATTATGGCGCTGCATGTTGGAGAAAATATCAAATATTATGATATGAACAACCAATAGACCTTCCACGTAATACAATGAGGTTTTATCTTAGGGTCATTTTGTATTGCGATTCTATGTATGTACATGGAACAAGAAGTTTTATATTGTATGATCTTGACGGTCTAGTTAGTTCCTTTTTTCGCCACACTCAATACACCATAAACACGGAGAGGTACTGTAATCCTTACAGACATTGATGAATGAACTTGTCAGTCATTTGAATTACATTATTTTTGTTTCGTTTTTATGTTAATGGTATTTGATGTTTATTATAATTTGACAAATATTTACACCGTATTTTATAATGGTCAATATTTGAATTAAATGGATTAACAAGCAATATTGTTAACAAAATAGCAAGTTTATTTCTGAATGCTATTGGTTCATATTTGGATAATCAAAATGCTATATTCAAGTTTATTTTCATTTATGAACATGATCGTTATTTTTCGAACAATATTCAACTAATTATTAATCTGAAAGTATGTAAACTTTTGTTTATTTTGCAGATTCTCTTCTCGCGGTGGTCATACAACTATCTGACCAATAAGAGCTCAGATGCGATTTCGTCTGAAATGGCGCAAAATTCAAAATGTCTCAAATCGTTTTTGATGAATTATAATTTTACGAATAGATAATTTTTATCAAATCAAGTTATTTATAACAAATATTATATTTGTGGAGTGACGACGCGCCTAAACATGAAGGCGTATCGTTACATCCGACCCCCAATTTACTGGAGTTGACTTAAACTTCAACGGAGGAAAATTCTCTTGACTCAAAATTGAGATCCACAAATGTAATCAGTTAGAAAAATTTTCATTGACACTTTTCCCAGAATGTATTTTGTGTGGTGTGTATTTTAAACCAAAAGGTCAGCAAATAGTTACATGGATTGAATCCCCAAGCTTTAAACATTTAGTCATGAATAAAAATCTCCTTCCCAAGGGCAACAAGTCTCTGCCGAGGAACCGGAAGGCCAGTCGACCCTGTGATCTCATCTGTTCAGTCCAACCAATACTCTTTTATTGATTTGAAATTGAACCAATATACGAATGACCCTGGTCAAAGAACGAAAGTGTTGCATTTGATAGTTCCAGTCATTTAAATCCAATTGACAAAAAGTTCTACTCAAAAATCTCACCCCAAAATAAAAATTACTAACCTTTCGGAGAATGTAACAAATAAAACTGTTCCTACCAAACTCTTAACTCATCAGACGAATAATCAACTTATTTTGATGATTATTCGGACAAAATACAAAGCCAAGCAAAGGAACAGTCTTGTTTGCAGTGTGCCTATTAGTTGGAGCGAATTATGAAATACAGATAAAACCTGTTAATGTTATATAACTGAATCAAAACATTGTATGATTCAAGTCATTAAATTTACCCCTAACACCAAATTTCATAAAACCTCATTATGTACCGTGTAGTGTGTCATGGTTAAAATGTCAATGAAAAGTATCCTAGACTCTGATTCCATTATTTATCTATACTCTTCTCTCTGGCTTAAGTCTAATCTTTGATTTCAAAGACAGAGATTCACCTTAGCTTATCTTTCATAATCATCACAATACAACCTCTTATGATCATTCCACAATCGCCCCATACATTCTGCATAGACAAGTTAACAGAACCTTTGTCAGGATATAAAATGTTCGTTTTTTTTTTTTATTCAAAATCGTCAATTTTCCTCATCTTAAATCAATTATGAAATGCAAAAATTCCGCAAATAACCAAACTGTTACGCTGAAAGTATTTATCACAAAAGTTCCTAGTTCCATTTGTATGAAATACGGATTTTATTGACTGTTAAGTCGCAAATATATCACAGAATCCCCAAGTTCAACCCTTACACCTTTAACCGACAATTGCATAGCATCTTTTTAATAGTCAAGCTTAAATAAATAATGGGAAGTATCATTTAATGAAAATGTTTACTATTTCCTCAATTTTATAAAAAGAAATTATTGCACATCCTTCCAAAAGTGAATTTGTGTTGTGTGTGTGTAATGTGACTAAAAATGTTAACAGCCATGACTCCAATTTGAAATCTGAAATCTTTGATTACCTCAAGTTAATGAACAACAATGTATCGCGCAGGATTAAATCACACCGTGTGCAAGGCGCTGAGGTTGTGCTAAGCCTCAACGTACTAGAAGAGTAGTACTTATACAATCCACATCAATACTCGTCTTTATTCTGCATTGGAATGGTGATCGTTAGATAAGATGATACCCCTACGTTACACAATGCAGATACCCTATATGCTTGATATCTTGCCGGGCATATTGATCAAGGTAATCTCTTCAAATCCCAATTCGAAGTTATTTCGTTAACACCTTAGCTTGATGTAAGTGTGGGGAAAAGCATTAGCCTCATAGCATCAGCCTGAGAACTGCGTGTGAGTAGAAAAATATATGAAACACCTGTTAAACACAGAAATGACTGCTGTCCTAATCCTAGCTTCTACTTTTCATATAAATTTCGTTGTTGTGTGTGGTGTAGTTTTTAGAAGGACACACAATAACTTGTAGCCAAAGTAGGTAAGCTATGATATTTACCAGAGCCCTGCTTACATCTCCTTTCAAACTTATTAATAATATAAATATTTAATAAACATAAATAATAATAATACATAAAATTATAATAATACATTCATCAATCTTTCAATCCCCTTTTATTGGCCACCTTACTCTGATCTGCGCCACTCAAATAAACATCACAGCCACCTCTACTTGACCACTGATAAACAAATTTAGAATTATTGAAATGCATGTGATAAATTGTTTTTTTTTCTCTTTTGCATTCTTGGTGGAAATATCCATCTGTTCCCAAATCAAAATACGTACTTTAAAATTCGCAAATGATAACTCCAAAACTTATCAACTAAAACACTTAGGGTTAGTGAAATTAAACATATAACACAGAAATTACGCCAATCGCTATTAGAACGTTGCCTTTTCTAAAATAAAGAAATATGAAAATATTTACGCCACAACTTTTGCTCTTTCTAAAATATTAAACTTATCATGAAAATTATTGAATGAAGCAACGTATCTTTTACGCTATTGCACTTATGCTAGGTATTATTTTAAAACTAAGTTAGTACTTATGAACTAAGGACAAACACGTTTGTAGCAAGCAGTGTGGCGCCCAAGACAAAGGAATGTAGAGAAATCCTGAGGGTTTGGAGAAACCCAAAACAGATTAACCCGCTCCGAACCATGAGACCCCAGCACTCTTGCCCAAATATTTTTTCTTTTTCTAACTACTATTACGCTTACGCTTGTATTACGCTAATGTTAAGATATAACTGCTTCAGTGGTCAACTAACTGCTTCCGTGGTCTAGTGGTCCGAGCCATGGGCTCTCGATCCGGAGGTTCTAGATTCGATTCTCAAGGGGAGAAGAATGTCTTTGTGTTGTTGTTTCTAGTTTGGTTAAGACATTGCAGGCTGAATCACCTGATTGTCCGAAAAGTAAAAGGACTCCGTGCTTCAGAGGGCACGTTAAGCCGTCGGTCCCGGTCGCTATCATAGATAGTGGTTGTAACACAATCCATGTCAGAGGTCTTTTAGCTGTGCTATAAGGCGGTTTAAAATTCTGACATCAGGGTTCATCGGGTCGATCGACTTGATACCCATACGACAGAAAAAGAAGTTTTCGAGTAGTGTCGCGCTCGCTTCGCTCGCGTCATGTTAACCCTTAAATGCGCCACATTTTAAATTTATTTGATTTTAATTTATGTTACGTATTGCAATGAAAGTGTTAGCGGAAAAATAACGAAAAAAGTATTTTACGATATTTTCATGGTTTTTCAAGCAAAAAACTAGGTGTTGCAGTTCTGCAACAAGGCGCACTCAGCGCGTAATAAATCAAGATACATGAAAAAACACAACGAGTAATATTTAAATGATAACAATACTTTTTTAATTAGTAATATGATTTATTAATGTGGTATTTATTAAAACAATTTGTTTTTCTTACTAAAACATAGGAAAACACCACATTTTATACAAATTGTATGGGTGAACCCATGCAAGAAGGAAAATTACACCTTCTACAATCTGACCATATAGGCCAATGGGCTAAGAACTTATCAGCTGAGATCAGCTGCTAGACGAAAGATGAAGATTTACCAATGATGGATCATCTTCAATTAGATTTGATTGGTCTTCCACCAGTGGTGGGTCTAAGTAACCCTCATTTTATCTTATTTCCCTTCGTCCTGACAATTATTTCTCCGGAAAACAGTACTGATTTTCCTGAAAAGTTTCAGGCTTCTCCTCACATTCACTACTGCTATGTTCTAGGTCATCTTTATAAACAATACCAGCATTCAAATGACTAAAATTTTGAAGAGTTCTGATTAAAATATGGGCGGTTTATTTACTATAACCAAATACTTTATTCATATCCAGAATGCGCAATGTTGCAGCTCTGCAACAGCTATTTAAAAGGCAATTTCACATGTATGTGTAATTTAATTTTATAAAATTGTGTAATTATTTGAAATTTGAATATATTATTGATACGTGTGATTTTTAGCAATGCCTTACTTTGAGAATTTAATAATAAAACTTGAGATCAAAATCGCACACAAATCGACACCCAGAATCGTTTTGATTTCTACCCTCCAATTGGGAGATAATCATGATTATTTTATTAAATAGTGTTTTCAATATCTTTCTTTATGTGTTTACTACTACTTTTAAATAGATTTTACAAAAAATATTTAATATTGGAAGTTTTATAGCGTAAATATTTAGGTGTTGTAGAACTACAACACAGCGCATTTAAGGGTTAATGGTTTAGTTTTATTACATCGCGTTCGATTCGCTCGCGTAACATATTGATTTAATTTTCGTGTTGTATCACCGTCGATTTGCTCGCTTTTTCAAGTGTCCTCTGTAAAATGCAGTTTCCCTAAATTGTCTGGTTTTTTTTTTAAGATTTGAGTATGTCAAGATATTACGCAATCGCTTATTATGTTTATCACAAAATTTTACGCTGTACTTTATGTAGAGAAAAACTGTTATCAAATTAATTACGCGCAAAAATGCCTTAAAAACTATACCGTCTAAACCCATTACTTAATTCTAACATGAGAAATAATTATGTTTGTTGATGAAGAAATCTGAAAATAATTTATTAATTAAAATAGGTACACAAATAAAATAGTTAAAATATTAAAATCCTGGAAATTCAAAACCAATAAATGATGACGATGTATTTTTCCTGAAATCACTTAAAAAATAACAAATATGTCCTAAACAACACTAACTCTAACACTCGACTATCTGAAACACGTAACAGAAAGACATAAAAGAAATAAACCAGCTCCAGAAAATCTTATCGTACGTTTACGAATGAGCTCCGCCAAATCTGCTACAACTGTCTAAGAAATTAATTGGATGACTCAAAAAATCTATAAAATTAAAGAAAATGTGAACGTTTTTTTTTTTTTAATTTTAATGAATGCAAAGCTTAATAAACTGTACATGTACTACTACTACAACTAAATGATTTGTTAATTTTGGTTGGTTTTATTGGCACTGGAACTAACTTAATCAAAAATTTATTTGATTTAAGAAAATTCAAATAACCTTAAATAATTTAATCACGTCATGAAAGAATGAAATATAAATATCCAGCTAAATTATCGAAGTTGCATAGAATGTAAATATACGTTTTAACAATTTAGAATAAAAATAACACAATAGTAAATAAACAAAATAACTAATTAATTATAAGTATTCGCAACAGAAACCAGAAGTAACTCATAAGTTTTAAATATTGGCAAAAGGAAACCCAAAATTAAGTATAACAACCGGAAACAATTGCTTTGATTAAATGCTATTTACTAACGAATCAGAAAAACTAATTGTAATTTAACGTTACTGAATTTACTTATTTGTTTGTTGCCTTGTAAAATTTAAAATATAGCCTAATTTAGATACAAACAACACTAAATTTCTTAATTTAACATACAATAACCATGAGAAGCATGATGTTGTTGAATTAAAAAAACGTATACGATTAAATTTCAAATTGAAACATCGCGTTTGTGTACTTTCGCTACTCAACTATCTTTAATGACATCTAAAAATACTCAAAAGAACTAGAATTAATGTTAAAGAACTAGAAAGAAATCTAGGCTTGACATCGTTTTGTTTAATAAAGTAGAAGGTTACAGTTTTTAAATTACACATTTAAGAACACTAGCTTATCTTCATGCAAGTGTGTTAAGACTTGAATTTACTTTTATAACTTAACGACCCCCATACTTTTCTTACGACCCCCAAAGTTTACTAACGACCCCCAATTTACTAGACATTTTGTGTGTACGTAATTTTCAAAATATATTGGTATGTTAATTTAAATGGCAGTGTAAAACAATAAAATCATGATTATTAAGGTAACGTAAACAAGTTATTTAAAAATTCAAAACAAACCGCATGAAAAGTTTACAACCCTGGAAAAATATAAATAAAAACATAAAATTCATAACACCTATTACGCTAAAATACCATTCTTGTCACTCCGTTTTCACGAACAACAATTTGTGGTTACAAAAATAA
The DNA here is from genome assembly GCA_029255725.1 of Scrobipalpa atriplicella. NCBI lineage: Eukaryota > Metazoa > Arthropoda > Insecta > Lepidoptera > Gelechiidae > Scrobipalpa > Scrobipalpa atriplicella. Next base: position 20,620 of record JARACY010003971.1, on the reverse strand, counting down.
CCACGTAAAAGTAAAAGTGAAACCAATTCCGTAGCAAGTCAAAATTCTGATTAGGTACTGAAAGAAAATGGAAAGATCCGTGCTCTACGTCAAAATGAAATTGCAATCCTAGTAACGCAAAAACAAAATAAACGTGCTGTAAGCCTATACTCTCTAATTTAAACGTCAAAATGATAGTAAATGAAGTCAACTGTAATAGAACATTAGCAAAATTTCAATAAAATGACACAAAAATCATAGTTTAAACATAATTAAGTCCGTAGTAACACGAAAAACGATATAATCCTGGTCACGGCACCAAATTTGTAACATTTACCTAGCCTAACCTAGCCCTATTTTTTTTTTAAAACCCTAATTAAGGAAAGAGAAGTAAAAGGAAATTAAGAAAAGTTTGAGAAAAGCTAAATGTTGAGAATTTAAAGGTCAATTTTTGTAAATGTAAAGATGAATTTAAGATACGAAAACTTTAATTAAAATTTTTCAGTTGCAAGTAAATCACTTCAAGAAAATTATTATTAACTACACTTAAACGCAACACTAATCGTAGATAGAGCACGGATCCATCAGAATCGATTCCCAGAAGGCTGGACATGGACAAGGCTGAAGACACTGTAAATAGAAGAAAATAAAGAACTTAAAGTAACAGAATTGGTTTCAATTTAATGAGATTAGTATTTGGCCAAATGAACGTCTAGTAGTATAATAGGACCTAAAGTTGCGAACCGCTTTTGTAACCCCTGAACTTTAATGACTCGAATGGTATAACCTACTTTGCCTAATGATTGTTAATTAGAATAGAAAATACTTAATTTACGAAAGTGATGATGAAGATGAATAGAATAAAAATAAATCTAATACTTAGCAAATATTCAACAATAAAGATTTAAAAGGGTGAGGAAGACTAATAATCTTAGCATTCAAATATATTGTAAGAAATTTGCTGTTTCAAACAAGATAAAACTACAACAGCATTTTTGTGTTTTTGGTAAAGCCGGGGCACCGCCCTTTCCCGCCACCGTGCAGTGCTCCTCGTCAGCCAGACTCTGGACAGAGCTCCTCCAATATATTTAATCCTGATATGAGGGGAAGTATCTTTAATTCAAGTCAAAATGCAATATTTTTGTCAGTCAGTCTAGTCATACTTTACTATGTATACAAAAGGACAAGAGGGTATATCCATCAAATCTAGGTTTGTTCCTGAACCTAGTGTATGGTTAGGTATTCCAAATGAAAACCTTTCACATTAATTCATTATTTAATTTGAGTATAATGTATTTCATTTTTGTATTTAATGATGTGGTAACTTTAGTTTTACTGTGATTTTAATATCAGGATTTCTTTTGAATTTACATTTACTGAGTTTAATGGAACATATGAATTCACGACATCTAGATTTACTTGTTTACTAGAATTGTGAATCTATGAAAATATATATTTGAAAACAAAAAACATTAATCTTCCATTACAAAGTTAGAAAGAATCTATTTCAAAATAAAAGAAAATGAAAATATAAAGAGAATTTACTGCAATCGAAACATATTTTAAACTTTTGCAGAATCTACTTTAAGTTAAAGGTAAATATTTATTTTCAACCTTCTACTAAAAAGTAACATCAATTTTGTATATTAAAATTGTCAAACCTAGTTTCTTTGAACTAAGTAATAAGAAATGGTGAATCGAACTGTACTTATATAGTTTCTCATTCTTTATTTAGAGAAAACTATTAAGGCTTTGTCTTAGCTTGGCCTAGTAAGCTCAAATCCAACATCACTTTCATAAAAGTAACTTCTTTATTTATTACTTTTGACATTGCAAACTTTCTATGCAACTCCGTATAAAATGTAAAAGGCTGGTAATAAACATTCGATTAAATTGTATCAAAACAATAAGAAACTTTATACGAATAAAAGTTACAGAAATGTTACTCTCTAAATGCTTAAAATTTCCACTGCTTGGCATTTGAGTATGGCCTTGAATCTAAATATGACATTCATTCAAAATCCGTGAAAAATGTTAGTTAGATAACTATTACTAAAATGTCATTAGTAAAATTGCTGATGAGAAAATATTCATAAAATGGAATTAAATATTTCCTGAATTAGCTATAAAAAGATGTATCAAAAGATTATTAAACTTTGCATTTCTGAATTTTGAATAATATTTAGTTGTAGACGAAATTTGTAGATGAACATTAAATACTGAATAAAAGTAGATATTACCTTTTCAAAACTGTAAATGTCACCCTTCTGGTTGGAACATCGACGTCTCTGAATCAAACCGGAACTGCAGTAGGTACCTAAATAATCTAAAATAATAATATCCGTTCCTATCAGTAGTATCCTTTCAAGATTCTCGAAGGTCCGCCAAATTCCCGGAATGTCCACCTAATATTATTGAAGCTTCGAATTCCCGGTAGGTACACCTAATATTCTTGAAGATCCATCGCATGCCCGGAATGTCCACCTATATTGAAGATCCGTCGAATTCCCGGTAGGTACACCTAATATAATTGATATCAATATCCAAAACAATCTGGCCTAACTAATAAATTAACAATAATCTAAAATCACGCCTCAAATATCTGCAGGGTCAATCTAAGAACAATGTATCAACAAATTCGAACTATTTATGAAACTATTTCTTACTAATAAAAATTGTACGATTTAAAATGGATGGGTGACCGCTGATGGATGGGTGACCGCTTCTCACGTCTGACTCGAACTAGCTTAAAAGTAGTACAAAAGTTCCGCAACAAGATTAATAATTTCTGGATATCGACATGTCGTGCTACTACACCACCGAATTTGCTATGGAGGAATAAGTGCGACTACATTTTTTTTTACAAATTTACGAACTTACATTTTACATACCAGATTGAATGTAGGTCAACTTTTCGCTTCCAAGACGTGGCACGCCTGTGAAATATTACTGGGTAGGTACTTCCTGCTAGGTAGACACACAAATTTACACTAACCTATTGAAATAACGTCAAACCAAAACGTACCCTCCGACGCACAAAATCCTGAAACAATCCTACTCTGCAAAATAACCAACAACTATATCGCAGTTCCGTGACCTAACGAGAAACTATTCCGCGGAAGAAACTGTAAATAATTTAAACGAAATCGAACCTACGACCTAGCTCACGCACTATGAGTACCGAAGGCTCTAACTAAATGCACCTACGAGACAAAGCGCGCAACGTTCTACCTACCGTTCCGTACCCGCACGTCGTGGTTATAACTACCTACCGTTCCGTACTTTTATTTTCGTTCAATCAAAATATAATTTCTTAAAAATAGGTACACTTAAATCACAGCTTCACACAGATACAATAGAATAAAACGTATGGAAAATTCCTGAAAATGTACACATAAAATTATCGTAGGTAGAACTCACAATCCGAAGTAAAAATGTAGAAGTACACGGAGATAAGCTAAAACACATGACAATGATGTAGAACCAGAATATCACAGATTTTAAACAACATACTACAAGATTCTAACTTGTGAAAAATGTGAATTTCATTTATGTAGTTACAATGACTAGGAAACAAATATGGCAGACACGGCTTAGTACCGACACTCATACTCATACGCTTTTTCTTACGTTCCGCGATTACAAAACTTTATATTGCACTGTTATATTCTGTATCTACGAAATATAAGGAAAGATCTGACCAGATAAATAGCTGCAGACGCCATGGCACCACCAGCACCCGTCGCCTTCCCTGGAACCAAGAAGCCTCTTCCAAGTTGCGACCGTCGCTCCCGGCGCCTTTCCAAAAGTGACCCAACCACATGTTTTTCCAAGGAAGCGTCTGTGTAAACCGACAAAATTACGATTATCACGGAATACTTGAAAATCGCTAATGAATCAAGACTTTTATAATTCGTCGAGTAATAACCAATGGTAGCAATTTGTAGTTACAAAAATCATGACTTAACCAATAGAATCTCACACCTGTCACTGTCGCTCATAAGAGAACAAAGAGGGACGGCAACAATCTCAGCCAAGATTTTTCCAACACTACCCTCCACGAATCAATAGCATTGGCTCCCGGATTCGAACCTGAAGTCAGCCTAGGAGGCTAGCCCTAAAAGTATTCTAATTTGAGAACAGATGGCGCTTTTCCCATTTACTACAAAATTAAGGATTTTACGTAAATTGCACGAGATATTAAGTCGAAAATTATGAAATTGGTTATTTTTTACTTCCCACTATTTATTTAAATCAGAAGTTTGATCAAATTTCGCAACAATTCCGTATAGAATGTGCCAGCTCCATCCTATGAATTTTATTATGGCGCTGCATGTTGGAGAAAATATCAAATATTATGATATGAACAACCAATAGACCTTCCACGTAAAACCCCTATTAGACCATGCGATATCAAGACAGACTTACTAAGACTTAGCATAGTGTAATAGGACTTAGCAAGTTAGTCTGTCTAATTAGACCGATCGAGTGGATTCGGCCGTGCTTACTTGCTTACTTGCTTGACATCGCGTGGTGTAATAAGACTTAGCACGCTTAGACCGCTCAGTCAGCGCTCATCCGCCGCACAGGACAGACGTCTGTATTTTGATTATATGGAGTAATTAATTTCAAAAGATGTTCAAAGTTAGCAACTCCTACTCTAAAGAGTCAGATGGTTCCAAAACACTCAATATTTGCATATTTGATAATTTTTCCCGCAGAAGTAAATACTTCTTTACCCATATTCTTCTTTTGTTTTTTTAATATTTATTCATACTAATAGTCGCGGTAAGAGCTACGGCAATTTTCTGGTATTTCTAAAGTTTTCCCATGACTCTTACGACAACCGTCGCTGACAGAGTCCGCCTTGCAAATGAGTTAGCATGCGGTATTCAGCACAGTGTAATAGCGAGCTTGTCTAATTAGACTGTTAGACTGTCTTAGTAAGACTGTCTTGATATCGCATGGTCTAATAGAGGCTTAATACAATGAGGTTTTATCTTAGGGTCATTTTGTATTGCGATTCTATGTATGTACATGGAACAAGAAGTTTTATATTGTATGATCTTGACGGTCTAGTTAGTTCCTTTTTTCGCCACACTCAATACACCATAAACACGGAGAGGTACTGTAATCCTTACAGACATTGATGAATGAACTTGTCAGTCATTTGAATTACATTATTTTTGTTTCGTTTTTATGTTAATGGTATTTGATGTTTATTATAATTTGACAAATATTTACACCGTATTTTATAATGGTCAATATTTGAATTAAATGGATTAACAAGCAATATTGTTAACAAAATAGCAAGTTTATTTCTGAATGCTATTGGTTCATATTTGGATAATCAAAATGCTATATTCAAGTTTATTTTCATTTATGAACATGATCGTTATTTTTCGAACAATATTCAACTAATTATTAATCTGAAAGTATGTAAACTTTTGTTTATTTTGCAGATTCTCTTCTCGCGGTGGTCATACAACTATCTGACCAATAAGAGCTCAGATGCGATTTCGTCTGAAATGGCGCAAAATTCAAAATGTCTCAAATCGTTTTTGATGAATTATAATTTTACGAATAGATAATTTTTATCAAATCAAGTTATTTATAACAAATATTATATTTGTGGAGTGACGACGCGCCTAAACATGAAGGCGTATCGTTACAGACTGCAGGTGTGACCGAAGCTCATATGTGTCGAGATCATTCATTGATGGCGACGAATATAAAACCTTTAATTCATTTTTTAATAGCGTATAATTGAACTGCCCCGGAAAATGAGTCATTAGGGCGGCAACTTTGTCGTCCGGGAATGAGCGATTGAATGACACATATTTAGTTTTATTTGTAAGTTCGAGGAATGTCAGTTGTGTGAAAGACCTGTATCTTTGTTCGATTTGAGTTTGTATATTTTGAATTATTTCAGTGAAAAGTCTCTGATAAATTGTTTTTATATCAACATTATCCAAAAGTCGTCGACGGCGTCGTGGTGGTTCAGAGAACTCCTGAACGCTTTCGTAAATGGCATCAAAATCACCTGCAAACTCTTGCGAAATCCAATGACTGAAACTATTTATTTCTCGCTGCGCAACTTCAATGTCCACTTGTTTTAATTGCAATAATGCAAACAAAATATCGGTTTTCGCAAATATGTCCGAAAAGACACGCAGAAGAAAACAAAACTGCATATCATTTAATTTGCCTAGTAAGTTTTCGGCGATTGAAACGGATTCGCTGTCCCATTCGGAACTATTATCAATTATCGTCTCAAAAGTTTGAGCCATGTCTGTTCTGCAGTTAAATATCACATTAATAATGCGTGAATGGTAATGCCAGCGCGTTTCGGATACGCCAGGCAAACGGCGGTCTGCAATTTCTTTCAAGAGCCTACAGCGTTTCGAAGACTTGTTAAAAAAACGCACTATCGTGTTGATGTTACCAAAAAATATTTTGAGTTCTTGCACTTTTTCGAGAGATCGGCTCAGTACTAAATTTAAAATATGTGCGTAACAAGGAACAAACACTGCCATTGGACATTCCTCGCGAATTTTCGCTTGTACTCCGCCGTGTTCACCCGACATAACTGCGGCTCCGTCGTAAGACTGTCCCACTAACTTTTCTTTACAGTTGTACTGTTGAAGAATACTCAGTAACAATTCGGTAAGCACGGAGGCGTTACGACTGCCACTGACGTCAAAGAACCCTAGAAATCGTTCCTCTACCCCGCTGTTGGATACATAACGTAAAATAGCGGTTAATTGCTCCCTGTGACTTACATCCGGTGTCTCATCAATCATCGCGGAAACAAATTGAGCCTGATTTATTTCCAATTTAATTGCATCTCTGATCACTGAAGCTAGACAATTAATAAGGTCGTTTTGTATGTCGCTGGACATACCAGAAAATACGGGATTTCTTGACGCAGAGCAATTATCCAAATGAGAGTCAAGTGTACTGTCGTACTGACTTAAATACGACAATGTTTCGATATAGTTACCACGGTTATCTGAATCCGCTCTCTCGTTATGACCTCGAAATGGTAGCTCCTGCTTAGCCAAAAGAACCACAGTGTCAATAAACCGTTTCATTAAGTCGCGGTTTCGGTCGACTTTTTTATTATGCTCCGAGTAGGTGTTAGAGAAAAATGTTTCAATTCGTGATTTGCCGAAATCGTGAAGCGCCACGCAAGAACGTATATGTTTTTCAGTGTGTACATGTTTTTTTGCCGAGTTTGTTAAATTGTTAATGTCATTGAAACCAGTTTGGCTCCACACGCTACTGGAATCGGAAAATAAGAGACAGGGAAAACAAAACATCTTGTTAAGTTGGCAACTGCCAGTTAACCAAGAATATTTTTCGTACAATGCGACATGAAAATGACTGAAGAAACCGTCCTTTCGTTGGTAGTCTATTCGCATTTCGGGGCGAGCGCGGCCTAATTCAATAACATGTTTTTTATTTTCGTAGCTAAGGATAGAAAACCTCGTACTTGCCTTAAGCAACAGATCGGTCAGGCAGCACTCGACCCTGAGTAGCGCAGCCATCTCAACAGCCAACACAGCCGACGGACACGGAACGGACGCGAATAAAAATCACCTGATTACCTAACTCTAACTAGAAAAACCGCTTAGAAAAAACACAATCCGAGCACAAACAAAAACAAATCACACACCCACCACACACCGAATACGAAGATGGCAGAAATAGATAGATTTGGCGGGAAAAAGCCGTAAAACAATCCATGCAAAAAAGAAAGTCACCATAATGTAAATAAAAACATGTAATTTGCGACCTATTCGTAAAATAGCATTACTTCATACGCTGCAAATTCAGGATAACAGGTGAAATTTTCCGTCTCTTTTACACTTCTCAATACGTCGCTTTCTATCTCCATGATTCCTGATAATTTCAGCGTCTTATTGACTATCTATTTTCGGGGTATAATAATGCCAACCGGCTCGCACAGAGCCGCGCACCACGTGATTTTTGTGTACGTCAAGAGATGGCGCTACTGTTCATTCTATAACATAACGTGAGGTCGTTTTATGCGATGCGACTATTTTCTAAAGCAGTTAGAAGCGCCTGACCCTAAGGTAATAGCAGCCAATGTGAATGAATAATATTTTGCTATCACTGAAAATTATGAACTCTTAAGTGGATCTTAGGAATGCAATGTAGCTAGCGTCGTGAGTAATTGGATTGTTTTGGTAGTATGATATTGTCACTTGATTTCCAAAGGTAACTCGGCGGGAATCGTCTTGTATGAAGTCTTCGCCACTGTTATGTACACAATATTACAGAACTTCATCTATGTTAGAAACAATGGTTAGAACACGCTAAAATAAAAATAGTATAGGGATAAAATATCTCCACAAATTAATTATATGGCGGCGGGCACGAAACTCTGTCTATTTTTAATTCGTGTATTGCTACGAATATAAAACCGTAGTAAAAAGCTACCGTCACTACGCCGTAGCTATAAATGCTACGCGTTCATATAATGAAAGGTGGAACACCCAATTTCCCTGAAAAGAATATTAACTTAGTTCGAAAATCGCAAAGTTCCACTCGGCTTGGCTCATTTTTCACAAAGATTGTTCGGCACTACGCTCGAGCCTCGTTAGGAGGTGCCAATATAAAATTGAAATTGATAACAAATAGCTTTTCTTCAGGCCCAAGTTCACTTTAATGGTATTACGAATATTTTTTTAAAGAACAAGCGAAGTTTCAGTTTTTTTATGTATCTGACTAATTTATGGACCTGACTGAAATAAATCAGTATCTATGATTCTGATATGAAACCTACCTACCTATGTACTTCGGTTACTTTAAAAAAAAAAAAAACACATTTTAACTTTTCTCTCCAGCTCATCTTAATTTAAATTTAATTCATGTGCCAAGTTATTAATATGCAAAATGTGGGTCATGATAACATCGATACTACTTGACTTAGGGTAATCCCTGACCCGTTTTTCAAGCGCATCGATTCAGTACCCAATTATTTCTCTTCTATTCCGCTTACGTTCTATAAAATGAGATACAAAAGATCGGTACAAAAGGGACCAGCGATCAAGAACCAGACAGTTCGACACTAACGACTTTTTTATTGTGCGGGCACGGGCAGTCGGGTTAGCGAACGACCCGATAAATCTCGGTGTCAAAGTTTATAGTCCGCCTCTGACACAGATGTTTAATGGCTACTATCAGCGAAACTGGTAGCTTTATGTGATCTCCGAAACAACAAATATTCGGAAAATCAGTCTGAATGAAACTGAAAACAATTTCATGTACAGAGGTTTGTTCTCTGATGCTGTCTCTGATCTATTTCAATAAAAATAAAACAAGTGCTAGGTTTCGTCGCGCTAGTCTCGCCCACACCATCATCGCCGGAGCGAACTTCGCTAAGCGTGATTTATTTTGTCGGAGTTCCAGTCCGGTGTCAGCCCTGATTCTAAGAGTTGGCCCATTTATATTCATTACCAGCCCTAACTCGTTCGCCTTTATTTAATTTTATCGGATACACTATCTTTTTCAAGTCGTCGTCTGTTGATTTCTGAACTAGGTACAATGAAAACAAACTTGGATTACCTATCTAGTAGATTGTGGTGCGGCGGCAATATTTGGTTTGATTATAATTTGTAGCATAATAAAGTACCTAGTTACCTACATACAATGCAATGAAATCACGTCAAAAGATGAAAAACTGCGTTTACTGCCACTGCTAAGAGATGAGTGTACCAGCACAGCAGAAACGTGGAACGGTAAATTCCATTAGTTTTGCTTCAATTACCTAAGTTTTTTAAAGAATTAGGTTGAAGTCCTTTCACGAAGACAAAAATCAATCTGCAACGGCGAAACGTATTGAAATAAATGAAATTTTGCGACCGCACTTTCAAACGCTGATGCTTGTATTTATAAAAGTCACTCAAATTTGATACTAGTTTTATGTAGAGTTTTAAGTCGCCTGTCTTACTCAGTCTAATTTTTAGTTCCTACTTAGGTACGCTATCACGACTCAGACTTCAGCCGAGTCGCTCCTAATTTATAAACATTATAATTCAAATTTAGAACGCGGGCACGCACTCGGGATGTGTCGCTAGTCACGTATTAAGTGCGTATCAGCCATGTGTTTTGCGCCATTTATACAGGATGTTAAAATCAATTAAACGGGGTGTATAGGGAAGTTATACAGAGTGTTAAAAATAATTATACGGGGTGTATGGGGAAGTTATACAGGGTGTCAAAATCAACTTTACTCTGTGTATGGGGAAGTTATACAGGGTGTTAAAATCAACTTTACAGTGTGTATAGAGAAGTTATACAGGGTGTCAAAATCAATTTTAACACCATATATAACTTCTCTATACACCCTGCAAAGTTGATTTTAACACCCTGTATAACTTCCCATACACCCCGTAGAGTTGATTTTAACACCCTGTATAACTTCCCTATACACAGAGTAAAGTTGATTTTAACACCCTGTATAACTTTCCCTTACACCCCGTAAAGCTGATTTTAACACCCTGTATAACTTTCCCATACGTCCCTTACAGTTGATTTTAACACCCTGTATAACTTCCCCAGTCAATCAAGTGATTCAGCCTACATTGTCCTAGCCAAACTAAGAAAAATCTGGTGAAAGCAGCCTTGACACTGGCTGATTTGCCAGTTGCAATAGCCAAATAAGTTAAAAGAAGAAGAAAAAGACTGACTCACGATTATGAACTCGATTTAGCTGATACGTACCTGATTTGAGTGCGGTTGCGTTTATAAATTAACAAGCTACTCAAGTTCTGAGTAAAAGTTTAATTATGACTTGCTTGATCGACTCCCGAGTGCGGTTCTGAGTCTCAACTATAATTGCGGCCCTGAGTGTACCAGCACAGCAGAAACGTGGAGCGGTCACTTCCCGTGGTTTCGCTTAGTCTTCAATTTAATTTGATCCGAGCTGGGGCCGGTTCCGCGCCCCGACCCTCCCAATAACCCGCAACAAGCTATGAGAGTCTTCTTATAAACTCCTTTCAATCCTTCTGTGGACTTCCTCCCTGTGTTTCGTTGTATGGAAACGGCTTTTTATATAGATTTGCTATGGTCATAGTTTCTCGGAAAACTGAATATATACCAAATAAACTTTTGACAATGCCGCAAGTAGTTTCTTTGGTGGTTTTTTTTTATCACAATCTATTTCGCGAATGACCCGATGCTCCGTAATTATAGAAGCCAAATTCAACTTTGAATTACATGTCTACAGAGAAGAGAATAACATTTAAGTTATAAAATTTATTCATTAAATCCATAATGAATGGATCATAAGTTCATCAATAACTTTCATGAATCCATAAATTAATTAATCTCATGTCTCGCTGGTATCGATATTAGGGTATTTCTTACTTTGTTAATTATTCGTTTTATTTATTTAATTATTTTTTTGAAATATAAAATAAGTCAATTTCACACATGGTTAGCCCAGCTTACAGTGAGTCCGCTTAGCGGCTATCCACCATTAAATAAGATCTCTGTTTTATGTTGAATCAGCTCTACGATTCAAGAAACTATTTCTTATGGACTTGTTACATTTGTGCTTCTCTATTGGCGTAATATTTTCTTGAACGGAAATAAATTGGACTATTTTTACTGAAGAGTTCAGCGTGGGAGTTTCAGATTTCTTGTGGGAAACCAATTTTTCCCTCTAAGTTTGTGAAACAAAATGTCCTTACACTAAATAAGAAGTTTTCTAGACTGATTAGTTCTATCTATACCTATTTTGCCATACTAATATTATGAACTCTTCACACCTAGCTAAACAACGTGTAACTGAAAGGGTAGAGATACTAATGATTATGTACTTTGAAGGAGTGAGATTCACATCCAAAGACATTCCTAATGTAAAACTTTTCAGTTCATGGGAATCTGCCCATGAATAGGAATGTCTTTGAAAAACAATAACCCATGCAGCTCCCATACAAAATGCAGCAGCTGATAGCGCATTTCAGTAGTGGAAATCATTTTTTTTTATTTCGTCCTATGTTTCTTGGGATAAGTAGTGTTTCCTGTGCAGATTCATATCCTTCAGGGTGCATTGTACACTTTCCGTCCATTACACGTTGCATACTCATACCTAATTAAAATTATATTTAATATTGTTTTTGATTTGATTTAATTTTGCAACAAAGTAATCTTAGATTACTTTTTCAGCTTCAGAATATACCACCGCTACTCTCATTGCAAGGTTTACGCAACAGTGACGTCATGTCCTGCAACATGTTGCGTAACATGATTTCCAACTGAATGCTCTCGCATGTTAATACAGAATGGCTTCCGTTTTTAAGTATTGTTCATTTATTTTATACAGTATATAAAGTAGAGAATTATAAAATATTAAATTTAGAAGTCGACTGTCTTTCCATACTTATGTGGAAATGTAAAAATGATAATAGGTAGCTATAATTTAGTTTTCTTAACTAATATAGGAGGGTTGTTTGTATATCTACAATAATACGTTTTTTTTTGTATATTTGAAGCAACAATTTAAATTACTCAAAATTGCATTTTACAAATTTTGTTCTGCGCACTTATCCAGCACCAAATCATGTTAAACTCCCATTATTTCAAATTTCCTGTCTTCGTAAACCTGGTAATCTTTATTAGACTAATCTTCCCAGCTTTGTTAATTGGATGTGAGTTAGAATAATTGCTTTTCTACAATATCTCTGCGTAACGATGTTGAGAACGCTCATTATGTGAATTAATTTTATCAATTCCAAAAAGTGAACTTTTCGTGTTAGGCAAATTAGGATTAAATCACTAGGGATCATTTTATTTCACCAAAGAGTTAATGATAGCTTATTCCTTTTTAATAGTGAAAGTATTAGAAAGTTATGTAAGATAAGACTGGATTTTTTGCAACCAGTTAAAATCAATCTTTTTCCATGTTTGAAAAGGCACGATATTTAGGCACGTATTTATAAAGCGATCTCAAGATTGAGAGCAATATTAAGTACGGATTTGACAGGCCATGTACTGAAATGACATTTCTGATAAGAACTCAAACTAGCTGTCATTCTCAAGTGCTGTTTATCAATACGGGCCTTAATGTTACCTTTACACCAAATAACAGGTAGCTTAAAGCAGGTGAAAATAAATAAGACAGATTTTGTTTCTCAGTATTTACGATGTATAGGTATAGGTAGTCCAAGTCTTAAGTAAATAAAGGAAGAAGTCAAGTAACACAAAAGCCTGCAACAAGACGAGTCCACGAAAATGTAAAACTAGGAAAATACGAGTGGAAATAGGAACTGCAGTGAATGCGGACCTTCTACATATTGACACGTTTTGACAACACTCGTACACCAAAACTTCCTAGTCCATTGCGGACTTAGTCCAACTTACGATTAGTACTGTATTTGTCAATTAAGCAATGGAAATCAAACTTTATCTACACCGTTGTTTCTCTAGTGTAGCAAGTGCAGTGTCCTAGAAGCAACTGCCAGTTATTTAACGTTTTATGCCGTAGCTTCCTCATTCCAGTGCTTTTCTGATAGTCGTGAGGAGGAACGAATCTTGCCCTACTTTTGATTTTAGACGATATAGATCATTTGGAAAATAATTTACTGTAAATTCAAATTACTAGTTAGCGATATTAAAATAATTGATTTAGGAAGCTCTACCTTGTATTTTTCATTTCGAAATTTTAACTACTTTTTTTTTAGTTTATAATTAAGTAGATACCAAATACTTCTTACTTAGGTACATTAACCACACGCCTAGGCTACAAACTTAAACTCTCACTTTATCTCCGCAGTCAACTTCCCGTTCAATTCCTGAAAATTATGAACCGGATGGAACTTCAAAACAGTCTTAAGAAATTTTTACTTTAATAGTAGTCGACCACTTTAACTTGAGAGCCAGGATCGTGAACTTAAGCAATTAGTAAGTTCAGTTCAGTCAGACAGCAATTAGCGGATGGTATTTGAAGCAGAAAGGTAGGAATGGTAGAAATAATTCTGGCAATAACAGGGGGTTACTCGTTATGTAAATTATTCATTAACGCCTAATGGCCGAAATGTATCAAGGGTGCTGCTGGGAGCTGCACTCGGGTACCCGACGACGTTTTGAATTTATCGGCGACTGCAACTTGGTTAGTGGATGTTGGAGGGTTGTGCCTCTCTTTGTTTAAATAATAATTTTAAATACTGAATACAAAATAATCAGAAAGTTTTCAGTGAAAATCGGTATTTCGAAAATAGTTTACACACACATATACGTAATTACGTACACACACACACACACACACACGCATTTTCCTTATTCTCAATTAAATTGTTAAGTTAAGCTAAGTTACATGTTTTGTAATAATATGGAAGAGCGAGGTCTCCTGCCACAGGCTTATATAACTGCACACAAGGAGGCTTCAGCATCTGTCACTGTTTAAATAGGTACTTTGCTAATAAACATTTTTTTTTTTTGTATTTTGTAGTTTGAGGTGCAATATTGACGCTATATAAAGCGAGTTGCGAAACGTAAGACCCAAGTGTTGCTCTTGATAGTTTAGGGTGGTGTAAGTTTTATTTCCAAGTGATTCATACTGGGAAATTCATTACAAGCTCTGTGGATTAGTTAGCCCATCTCATAGTTTTAATTTTTAGGAAATGCCTAGGTACATTCGAAGTATGCACTATGCATATTATAAATGCTATGTATATTAGCATGCCAACATCAGTATCTCATTGTCAGTCAAAAAAGCTTTAGCTCGGACGTGGCTCAGTCAAAATTCATTACAAGAACAGTGAAGCTAGCCCAGTTGTAAAACGTTTTCATAAAAATGCAAATCGCCCTACAACGTATTGCCTGAGGGCGAGACGTCTCAACTTCCCTCAACTTGCTCTTTTCATCGAATTAAAATACTTTTTAAGAAGACAAAGTCATTTTCTCCAAGTTGTTATGACTTTGGGTGTCTGCGGCGTGTTCTTGCTTTAGTTTAGTTTTAAAATAGTGTCGTTTATTTGAAACACGCGCGTCTACCTACATTGCAGTCTTCCTTTCCTTTTCGCATAAAAATCCCGTAAACCGACGTGAGCAACGTATAACCCGACATCTGAAATTAGTGAATTTTATAGGGCGAGCAATTTAGTGCAGAAGTTGAATATTTTTTTAAATTTATGTTTATATTCAATAGAATTCGTCAAGATTTTATACAATGTGTAACATGAAAGGTATATACATCGAAAAATGTGTGAATCTACCCACGAAACTGAACAACTTTCTCTAAGGAACACACCTACCTTAAAACTTTTCTCATTGATTCTATGAATTACGTTCAAATAAAGAACACTAACGTATTTCCAATATAAGATCCTTTCAGGACCCATTTCACAAATGTCTTCGTAAAAAAATCAAGCGTTTGGAAACTCAATCAAATGTGGACAAATCACGGACTGAGAAACGAAATCAGGATTCCGTTCGTCCCTGCCGTGTTTTCTTAGGACACCCATTTGGGTAGTTGTCCTCGTGTCTACGGGAAAATGGGGCTTTGCTAGAAAGATTTATTTTCAAAAGGAAATGCGTTCCGTTTGTCTTTGGGGAAAGAAAATGTGTCAGGATTTAGTTTGATGTTACGATTGGAATGTATTGGTGTTACGAAATGAGCAGAATTTACCTGTGAAAAATTGTTTCTTCATAACATTGTCAGTGATATTTTATCTTACTTATTTATCTTTGTATGATAATGTATCTACATTACTTATAATAATTATCAAGGGCGTTTTGAATAACTAGAATTTCAATACTTACTTAAGTGTTAATTAAAATAACCAGCTAACTGTTATCTGGTTTACTCAATCTCCCTTATCTTGGCTGAAAATTTCTTGGCTATAAATTATAACATAAAACATTCACTTTAAATCTGTAATTTATTCTCAATTATTTATGGCATTTGGTCCTATCATACCTTCGAAAAGCGTCCACGTCTGCATTCATTTTTTATTCCGGGGAATAAGAGAATCCGGGGTGAAATACGGCTGTAGGTAGAAACAGCGGGACGTGCTGTAATACACGACAGCTTCTTTATTTATGTCCTCAATATTTTACAAACCATAAAACTTCCTCGCCTTGAAAATAAGAAACGTTTTATCTTAATAGATTTTTTTTTAAATTACACCGTTCTGCAATTCAGAGTGCCATTGTCTCGCGTTTTTTATATCGTTTGGGCCACTTACAGTTTGAATTATTTATTATTTTCGTCCATCTTAAATCAAACAATATTATGAATTTGTAACAAACGATAGGATACAACCATTTGCATTTTGCTGTATCTTTAAATTAAAACCTTATATTTAAAATTATAATATTTAATAATTAAAAAAATACTGTGGGAAGAGACAGTTAAGTTTGGTGCTTGCTACTTATTTTAACCCGACATCAAACGGTAAGCTTTAAGGCTCGTATTTATAATCAGCTCTCAAGAGTGACAGCGAGTTTGAGTTTGTATCAGAAATGTTATTTCAGTACAAAACGGCCTGTCAAATCCATACTTAATATTGCTCTCAATCTTGAGATCGCTTTCTAAATACGTCCCGAAGAATCACTCTATCTTACAGTGGTCGGTTCATATCGTCGCATAAATATAATGTGTGAATAATATTAGGACTTCGATTCAATAAGGGTCTGCCTCTTTGTAGTCGTGTGTCCGGGAAATAGATATCCACCCTTTTCACAGATTAAATTATATTATTGAGGCCCTTTCTATATGAGGTTTGTGGCTCCTTGAATTTATAATATCAGGATTTACGCAAATTCTGATAAATTGTTCGTTATAAGTAGAGATTATAGACGTGGTTTTATAGTATCTTTTGGAAAAGAAGATTCATTACATACTCTTTCTAGGAAAACATAGTGTTAAATAGATATCCCACTACTAATCTTGATTATCTCAAAAAGAAAAAAAAAAGGGTGTGTGTCGAGCACCCGTGTCAGAAGTGAAACTACTTTATACGAAAGAAGTTCATTTTAAAAGACTACGACAGAAATATTTGAACGTATGAATAGGCGGTATGGCGAAAAGCTTTAGCCTGTCTCAATCACAAAATGGGACGAATTGAAAAAAAAAAATGAAACTACTTTGACACATCTGACATCGTAACGGGACAAACGGGACAATGCAAAATCTTCCCCGTTTGCCCGTGACGCGACCTTGAAATTTTACCCCCAACGCGTCTAAAGAAGTTTCACTTCAAAACAATGGTGTAAAACCTTTGGACCAATACCTACGCGTTTCATTCTCTTTCTGGCATCAAGTGGAATAAATTCACGTCTAGTACAGAGTCTTTCTCTGTTGAACACTGGCTTGAAATAGATAAGAACTATTCAAAACTAAAATCCTTGGAGATTAGACGTGTCTTTGAGAACTTACCTCCATCAAAGTGAGTAATGATAAAAACTGGCAAAAATACAAAGTTGAATAGGTAGGTAGCTGCTAAAGATTTATAACGAATCTTTTCAAACTGTAATCGGATAAGTTTGGAGGAAAAATTCCAATGTCTTTATGAGGCTTGTAAGCGCTTTCTAATATTCAGCTGGGTAAGTTTCGATTTACTCGGGGTTGTATTCTCGATATGCGTTCTTAAAGCCAATTTGAAGTTTGTCTTTATCAGCATAAATTGGTACCCTTATAATATTATAAACGCGAAAGTATGAATGTTTAAATGTTTTAATAATTGAACCTGGATGAAACTTGGCACACATGCAGGTTAGTTAGGTCCTAGAATAGGTCATAGGCCACTTTTCTCCCGGAAACACCTTCAGGCTTCTCAAACCTCATTTAACGCGGGTGAAACCGCGGGCGGAACGCTAGTATTAAACATAAAAAAACAGTACCTTGTCTGAGGTTTCATGCATTTTAACTCTTTGACTTTCGTTAATTTTTTCTCTATTTTAGTAAGGGTGTTTAATTTTTACTGATAACTTAACAACATTACTACTAGGTAGGTACTCGTACTACATACTACGCTTACTTCACGTAAAAGGTTTGACACTAGCAGTTAGTTAGCCACCTATCTAGCATAGCAGAGGACCCTGTGCTCGTACTATACCAGACTAGTCTAGCAAGAAGCTGAGTGTGAAATGCTTTCACAGATTCACTCAGAGATAAGATACCTAAAGTAGAATTGACAAGGTTCCTATCACTTAATCTCAAATTGGAATAAGGTCTTTGATTGCAACCTGATGTTCTCGTTTTTGATTCTGTGTTATCGACGCGCGGTTTATACCTACCTACTATAATCCGTCAGGATAAAAATGATAGGATTTAAAATGTATTACTTCTATTTTTAGGAATTTAATTTTAGTCGTAAAATTATTATTAAACTTAATCAAATAATTTTTGAGGTGATTCGATGCAAATGCTTATATTAGCTCTAGTTAAATTCCCTATACAAAAACCCGTGAACTTATCTGTTTCTCAATATAATCTCGTATATTTTTATGGCATTTCTATAAAATATTCTGTCGATCTTTTCAGAGGATTCACTTTACATACACGGCTGTACGTTTTACAAATGTTAGAGAAATTCCCGGCATTTCCGAGTCTTAATGGAGAGTCCAGTTTAGGATGTTGTGGCTTTAACTGTTGTGTATGTGCACCTAGTATTTGTTAAACAAAGTTACTTCTAGTATGCACGTGGTTTTGGAAATACTTACGAAAGCTTTTTACAGTTGATACGTTTCAGTTTTGGAGTGCGAATGTGAGTTTCTTCTTGATTTCGATCTAGTTCTAAATAGGTTATTGCGATAGAGTCGACTTAAAATCCAAAATATTTTTATGTAGGTACCGCTATTGTTAAAGCACTGAAGGAATTGCACACGATGAAAACTAGCAAGCTTAAAACAATTTTAATTCTACTAAGTACCCTATTAAATTTCCTACCCAATTGTACACTCAAAGTTATTAAATTCGAAAAAGAAAATACAGTTTAATACAAGAGAAGAGAGTCTTATAATGTACGGACACTGCAAGAAAACGAAGTGGGGAACTTTCCGATTTCCATAAGGGAGATAAAAACGGAACTGTACCAGTTTTCCTTCCACTTGTATCAGATAGCAGCGCCAGGGGCTTACTGAGAGCAAAAATATGTTGGTTCATCGCTTCATTGATTGTTTTGTATGATAGAAAAATATAAATTTTGTTTCATTTAATAGGTACCTACCTATCCATATATAGGTATATAATAGTATCACCTTTCTTTTATATTGTTCTGTCAGATTAAATTAATGACATTAATCTAGCATTGAAAGTAATCTACAGATATGGTAGGAGCAAATCGGTCGGCTATGTCCAAGGTGTCAAAAGAACTTGAGATTCAAATGGACGAGTAGGCAAAGTAATGTACAGGCTGGTAAAAACATACCCTGGCAGTGCCAAGACACCGGCTAAACAACTAACCTAGTAACTAATAATTTAGAACAATTCATTTATTGTTGTGTAGCAAATAGTCCTTAATTGCGTAGTTTTTGGGAGTTTCCGTTGGACGTTCATTTGGTGTGTCTCTGACTTAATACAGATTATCTTGTTAGAACTTTCTCACTGTGCCTGTATTTTTAATTCGCAGAAAACGTTTCAGTTAAGGCTTCTTCTCCAACCTACATTTTATACTTATCCTAAGGACTTGTAAATACAGAATTAATTTGCTTCTTTGAGATAACGATTATTTTTATGCAGAATAACTTTTTAGACTTAGTAGTATAATAGCGAAGTTTTACTCTTCGCTATCGTACCATTAGTAGGTATATTCCAGGTGTATACTAAATTTTATACACACATACAGACACACACAAAAATACAAAGTTAATGTACCTAGTAGTCAAATCGCGTTAATTTAAAAACAATTCCTCAGCAGAACTTTGCTTCTCTAATCGTCCTGAAGCTGCTAATGAGATTTTAATTATTTTTAAACTAGCTCATAGCAGGGATCACTAGGCGGCAAAAGTTCTCGTCATGTAGCTTCTTTCTTTAACTTCAGTGTCGGAACTTATACTGTTTATTAGCTTAGCTCTAGAGCTCAGCTTACACCCATACTCGAAACTCGTAACTAATTCAATTTCGAGTAACCTTCCAAAAAAAGATACTACGAACAACCCAAACGGTCTGTCTGCAAAATAATCCTCGGACTAACGTTCACCCGTATTTCTTTACCTCCCAGCAACTCAGCACGTATCAGTTTCACAAATCTAATTTTTCCCTCCGTGGAATTCCTTTTTGAGAACTATTGGGATCCCGGCTCGTACGTATTGCCAATTCCGTTGAACACAGCTATCTGTTACATAACTTTTTGTCTCACGTAACACGAGAGTGCCAAGTACTTTGAGACATTGCACGGAGATGATTTATGGTATTTTTAAGCAGCTACTAGCTAGCATTTTTAGAACTCCCATCTGATTCCTTACTTATATCATTGGGTTTCAGTGAATCAAAACGTTCCATAACCTCAGATATTACAATTAGTGACGCTGTTTTTAAATCAAGAACTATCAGGGCAAATCAAGGACCTTAATAACACATAAGGGATAGGTAGAGCAACCACGGCTTCATAAAACCACTTACTGTTATTATTTATTTCCACTTTATAAAAAGCTTAGACCGTAC
>JARACY010003970.1:0-29556 GCA_029255725.1 Scrobipalpa atriplicella | reverse complement strand
CCCGGATGATGTAGGAAGCCCAGATGGTGTAGTGAATAGGGCCGCGGCCTCCTTGGCAGGAGGTCAAAGGTTGTGTAACCTAATCTAAGATTAGGTCTGGTTTCCCTTCTGGGTTGCGGAAGGCTAGGAAGATGATGATAGGTATCAACTTGAATAGCATTTTTGCAGAAGGGCTAAATAATCTTGGTTGCAGGTGAATGAAATCTATCGCAAGTTCTTTCAGTACCTACCTAGGAATAGTTACTAATTTTGTACCTATATTTCGTTTATTACTATGGTATATCATGATTTAACATATCAAACTTTACTTACGTGTTTGTTTATGTTTACATATTGTAGGTCATTCA
Source organism: Scrobipalpa atriplicella (assembly GCA_029255725.1). Classification (NCBI taxonomy): domain Eukaryota; kingdom Metazoa; phylum Arthropoda; class Insecta; order Lepidoptera; family Gelechiidae; genus Scrobipalpa; species Scrobipalpa atriplicella. Next base: position 29,209 of record JARACY010003970.1, on the reverse strand, counting down.
TTATTGTTGAACATCATAGGTACTAATGATCACAGTCACTAAAAATGTTTATAAAACGTTGAACTTTTTGGGTTTGTTCTAGAGATTCCAATTTGCTGTTTTTATTTCTGCATTCAAAGTTTCTTTCTGTGCTTTGTATTTTTCAGAAAAACGATTTTAAATTTAAATACGGCCCAAATAGAAATGACAATAGAAGTCATTTATGGACGTATGTCACCATGGTTGCCTTGCCAACGGGATGGTTAAAGCTAAACTCGTGTCATGTATGATTAACCCCTCGTAAACCATTAGGTAACGCAAACCACTCGTAAACCATTGGTAAACAGATGGTTTCCCATACAAAAATGCCTAAAAAAGATGGTGGTGGGATCGAAATTTTTGACACAGTGTTTATCTTCTCATAAACTCGTTTATAACTTGATGGGACCGCCCCTTAGTCCAGAATATTAGGAGGTTTCCTCTCCACGCTTATAAATATTCTGTGACCTAGTTCGCCTCCCTTATCTTTGACTTTCATAAAATTTGATATGTACTCGTAGGTATAGGTAGTAAAAAAAAAATGATAACTATTCTTTAGGGCCGTGGTCGTCAAATTCAAATCGTCGCGTCTTCATAAAAGGGAAGAATAAATTTTTAAATTTAATTTGTGTAATACTTTTTCGGCGGCGGACTCTTCGGCGGCAGAACTTTCGGTCGTATACGATACTCCAATCCCGATTCGATTTTACGTGGATTCTTGTTCGGCGCGCTAAATGGCGGTCAATAATAACGGCCAATAATAATGGTACAACGAGTATACAAGGTTTGTAAGATAATACTGGGTGTAAGTGATGACTACACACTTATGCAGGATGTTAAGAGTAATGCGTACCTATTCGTCGAAGGATTAGCTCGACCGAAGGTTCGGCGCTACGCCGCGTAGAGTAACTGCAGGTGTGTTTTAAGTCATGTAAAACGCATTGATAGATTGTTGAACGAACGTTGCGCAGGTGTATTTACAATTTTAAAGTTACAATATTAATACACTGTTGATGCACGCAAATTTAATCCTTAATCTCGGCAGAATCTCAGTAATGACGTCATTATGCATGTAATAATGCTGAACTCAACGGGGTCGTTTACTTTAATTACTCTGACTGAATATTTACTGCGAAGTACCTGCGCTAAGTAATATAAAATGTCGTCAATGTATACGTACCGGGAAAATATTATGGAAAAACTTGAATTTTTAGCAAAATAATACAAACTAAGCGATATTTTGTGTGTGTGTTTGTTATTTCTTCACGTTTTAACGATGAGACTGATCTGGGTACAATTTTGTAAACATATAAGAAAAATATCTACATTTAGGTAATAACGATTATCTCCAGAATCTCCAGAGGTATCATAAATGATTCCCAGAAAAGATTTCTGTATGTTTTAACGTACGGTTCTAGGATTTTATTTAGTTTCATAGGAAAAATCAACCTGTACGTCTCTAGTTATAAAAATTAACGTGACTTCACTCTGTTAGTTTAAAATATAAACTGAACAAATAAGCTTGAGCATTATTTCCAAACAAGAAGTGGCCCTCTTAACCCTCTATCAAATCAAATACCATTTAAAGCACCCAAGTAGATCCTCAGAGATCACTACGCCATGCAATAAATAAATTGCCAGCCCTACTGATGTTCCTTCTTAGTTGCACCCCTATTCTGAATTTGCTGAAGTATTTTAGTTACACTATATAATCTGTCGCGATTTTTTTTTTTCGTGGTATATAATACTTTGTTTTTTTTTATAACTAATGGGTTTACTCTTGACTTTTTTGAGTTTCTTGACTCTAGGTTAGAAACGACAGAGACAGAGTCGACGATTCCTATTCATGATACAATGTCTATCGCAGCCTTATCATAGCTGCATGTATGCTACGGGGGCCGGTATATCTCTTTTGATGGGATTTCTGACATGGGAATAGAGATTTATACAATCTGTAAATACTCGTAGGCCTGAAATACCGGGTGTAAGGGACAGCTTCCCGCAAACTGATAGAGGTTGCTCAGTCAACGAAACTGAACAACTGTCACCAGAAAATTCTTTCAGGAAATGAACATAAACTACTTAGGCCCGTATTTATAATCAGCTCTCAAGAGTGACAGCGAGTTTGAGTTCGTATCAGAAACGTCATTCCAGTACAAAATCACCTGTCAAATCCGCACTCAATATTGCTCTCAATCTTGAGGTAGCTTTATAAATACGAGCCTTAGAAGCTTTTAAATAATTGTTCCCACAATACAGATGCTCCACTCTAATACTACACCAAAGCGGCCAGTGTCACATCTTGCCTCCATCCCAAGATTTACGACTCCATCTAAACGTTACACCGCAGTTTGTTACCCCTGGCTTTTCAAAGTCATTCGCACGGAACTCTCGGTGCAATTTTCAACTTCAATGACAAATGAGTGTGTTTTGGTATTGTTTGCTGTAGTGGTTGTGGAGGAGTGCAGAAAGTTGTAAAATTGTTTGGACGATTAAATAATAACATAGAGTGCTAAGATCTTCAGAGGCCTCTTAAATATTTTGGACAACGGTCAATATTAGAGATAACTTGACAGTGTCGTTTAACTTGCGCTCCAAAACACGGGATCATTGTTTTTTACACCAAAACTCAGACCATCAGACAACAGAGGCATTTAACTAGACCACCAAGGCATTAAGTTACTAAAGGATCTACTTCTTCCAGCGGCACAAGCAAATGGGGTTTACTAGGATAACAAAGTCTTCTACTTAGCCGGAATAAAATATAGCGAGTCTCGCGTCGACTGCGTTCGTAATCCAACTTGGAATGCAAGAGCTGCTTGCTTGTGACAGCTGATCTTTATCATCAAAGAAAATAGAGATAACTACGGATACAATTCGATCAACTTATGGATTTTTTAAACTGTAAAAACAGCCTCCGCAGCATGTCGCCGAGCGATAACGAATATATCGCATAGCTATCTGTCAAATTTCCTTGACAGATAGATGTGATAAAAGATGGCTATCGAGGCCTTAACGCGGTTGCTTGGTACAGGGGCACGCCATCGGTTTTATAAGTGAGACTATTCTTTTTTATCGCTTTTATATATTTTTTTTAAATAATTTATTTTCATTCTAAACTGGTAGAGAAAAACAACTTACTATTCAGTAGACGGAAATAATGGCAATTAATTTTCATGCCTACTGAACTTTAAAAATGGCTACCGAAAAATATTTTTAAAATCAAATATCCGATTTCAGCAACTACCTACGGAACGTAATTATGCAAAGCCGCCGACGAATCATAACCAGGAAAAATCTTTAAAAAAGCCTCCTATTTCAGACGAATTATTTTCTCCTGAATAAATTGCCTTCAAAATTTCATCCTGTTACTTGACAATTGGCCTTTACTGGTACTGAGAAATTCTGGGGTCTGATCTTTGAATGCTCTCTTTGAAGATTTTCCAATGACTTATTAGGGTGTGTGTGTAGTACTTAAGCACGCTGACTTCGTGTTAACAAGGTTGAAGTAGGGAGTAATTCTGAACTTTGTACTTAATTGATTTAGCGAAGTTTATCATCACTTAAGTAGATTAGGTCTTGTTTACGTAGCTTTACCACAGCTGAAGTTAGTAAAAGTAAAACATCATCATTTGTGATTCTAATCTCGCACTTCCATCTTGCTTGCTGCTTGAAAGCAATTAGAAAAGTGACTAAGTTGATATATCATCATTATCAGCCAAAATGACGCCAGTCTGAATGCGATAAGAACGATGTGTTCAGTGGTTCAACCGGTCCGGCTGGACGTTTTACTGTTACTTAGTTATTCTGCGTCCACACACTAGCATTTTATGAGGTTCATCCGTCTGATGAGCTATTCTGTAAATATAGCATTGCGTTTACTATTCGTAGAAGTTTTCTCGAGGACGTTCGTGATTGATGGAGGTCAAGATAGCTTGCCAAATTAAGGATATATCCAACTTGGGTTTGAAGTTCATGAAGTTTATTATGGTGTATAGTAAGTTTTTTTTTTTACTATTTCTACTTTTTAACTCTAAAAGAGTAAGCATAGCGTCAACGACGTAAACAATAAAGGACGTTCTCCCACGTCTGACAAGTATTGAGGTTTATTTCAGATAGATCTGTCAGCCTATCGCCTACATTACTGTACATTGAAACCCTCGAAAGCTATGGCTGGTTTGCACAGCATGCCGTGGAGGCAATCCAGCATGAAAATGCTCTTTCGCTCTCAGCCAAGCATGACACTTGAATAGATTAGTAATATTAGTTACATTTCCTCAACATTCCTTGATTTACACTGCATCAAGTTTCATGAAATTCCGTTAACACAAGCTCTATTCACGGGTGAAGGAGGCTTTAGTTTAACCGTCAGTTTCGAACGTTACCACTTGATATACCTAGATAATAGTTTGTGTAGAAAATTGAGCAATGTAGGGTTGGATCAAAGAGTACCTACATTGCTGTATATTGAAGCTTGGACGCGATGAATGATTGGTGTTTTGCGGGTTATTACTTTTATTTGAAGTGAATGCAAATTCGCATGGACATATAAAAAAAAACATAGAATATTGCAGCGGCTTCTCTTTCCGGGATTACTGTAAAATAGAAAAGTCCTGGAGGCTTTCACTGTGCTACAATTTCGTCTACCCTCTTAATGGGGATATATTCCATATCCTCTACGCTTGGTAAGCGGATTGGCGAGCGCAGTTAATGATCAAATTTTTACGGTGTGCCGTGCGCTGCTGGCATTTTTCTTGCCTGAACACTGATCTAACAAGTTATTTTAATGAATAAAATACTACTGTCGTATTTCGAAACAGTTATCAACCATTTTATTATTAAACGATAAACAAGTGTTATTCATATTGAATATTTGACACGGCTTGAATATTTTATAGTTACCAACCAACTCGCACGAAAAATAGTAAATATTTTTACTCAACTTCGTGTGACGTTTCGGTAATTACAAGTCAGGCGGAAAAATATTACCCGCTCTCCCTGCGATACTCTGTGTGAACCGGATAATATTTTTCGTAGGAAAGGGGTAAGTAATACTTTCATCATTTGACTTTTATAAAAATAACACATTACATTTTGATCAAATATGTTTGTCAAATATAAATAAATAAATAGTAACTACAAAAAAGACATGTTTTTTTTATTCAAAAACCTTTGCAAAAAGTTTCAGTCACGGTATTATGTAACGACCACCGCTCTTAGGCCCATATTTATAATCAGCTCTCAAGAGTGACAGCGAGTTTGAGTTTGAATCAGAAATGTCATTTCAGTACAAAACGGCCTGTCAAATTCACACTTAATATTGCTCTCAAACTTGAGATCGCTTTATAAATACGAGCCTTAAAGACAGCAACCGGTAATGAAAGCTTCATTATGATATCTTAATTGAAAGACATTATTAATTGGGTCGCAAATAAACAAATATAACACAAAGTATATCCAACCCATTTCTTCCATGCTGATAAGTGCTTCCATGCTGGACTGGGAGTGATAGAAAAACATAGAATGTGCCAGCTGCATCTCCTCCCGGGCATGTTGTAAAAACGAGATAAGGGATCCGAGGGTTTCAGTGTATTGCAATTTAAGCGATGGGCTGACAAATCGTCACTATAGCAATATACATAATCATCTCTAATAACCCTCAATCCCCCTACATACATACATAAAATCACGCCTTTATCCCTAATGGAATAGGCAGAGCATTCATATTCTATTCATTAAATACTACAAAGACAAATTGAATTGTATTCTTGGAAAATATTTATCTGAAAAACGTACACAATATTATCGGGCTACTAGATTAGAGTGACTAGGTTGGGTTTTATTCAACAAAAACATGTTTTTCACATAAATCTTTATGTTTTATTAAAAGCTTTTCCAAGAAAAATATTTTTATTGTAAAAGATTTTATATTGTTTTGATTCAAAGAATAAAACAATAATTAATTAGAAAAGTAAGTTTTTGATGGACACTATGAAATAATAGTAAATAACTTAATATCATTTTTTAAAATATTTTATAAATTTTCAAATTTTATGGAACCTAGAGAGAGGTGAGAAAATGTATTTGTGGCATATGCAATTAAGACGATTGGTTGATAACCCATCACTACCGAAATATTTGTTTTATTCAAACTAGAACACGGACTTTGCCAAAATACTAACGCCCTGTCTACCCCTTTAGGAAAAAAAACTTAATTTCATATACTATTTGTTTATGTAAATAATAATCACATCATTCTTATCACCTTGAGTTCACTCCAAACAGTAAATAATAATCACATCATTCTTATCACTTTGAGTTCACTCCAAACATGGACTCCAAACGTATGTTTCCAAAACTATGGCCCGTATTTATAATCAGCTCTCAAGAGTGACAGAAGTTTGAGTTCGTATCAGAAATGTCACTTCAGTACAAAACGATCTGTCAAATCCATACTTAATATTGCTCTCACTCTTGAGATCGCTTTATAAATACGAGCCTATGTTCCAATGTTTTATCCCCTCCTCAACTTTTCCGAAAGCCATCAAACTATCACCTATCCCAGACCGACAAGGGGAAACTTTTATGTCTCAACACGCCGTTTATCTGCAATCACATCTAAAAGAGACCAACAACAATCTATCTAGTCGACACCCCTGACCATTCTAGATGTGTGAGTCTGATAGTGTCCGCGTGATTTTGTCAGGCAAGTTTGTTTAGGTAAACAAACGTTTTAAAAAAAAGTATCTTGCCACGCGAAGCTGTTTGAAGATGCATCTCGTTGCACCACGACGTGACTGCACAGCACGACGCTGCGAGAAATTTTCGGTTTCTGGGTATGAAAATGTCTTTTTGCAAAGTAAATAAATCCGTCGCGTCACTTCCCGGTGTGAAATAAATTTTCTTCTGTTGGCTCAATTGATTGAATTAACCCAGGTGTTAGAGTTTATGATCCTTATGGCATGTGAATCAACCACATTCAAGAAAACGCGAATGGGCGTGTTTGTCGAAGCGTATTCCCAGAAATCAGAATTGACACCAGTCAGTGTCCAAGAAATAAAACAACAATGAGTATTTATCGACAACGTTCAAATAGGTATTTACAATGTTTCGAAAACAAAAGGATGAAACTAGAAATTGTATCCTCTTTCATACCTTTGATTTCTTGGAAAGACGTCGCTAAATCGAAAGTATTTCATTACACTGGTAGCAAGGGTTATTGATAAGGACAATGAACTTCAGGGAAATAAAGGTTTTAGTGAAGCTCATTGAACTTGGACATCATTGACATTGACAACATTCTTTTGATTGGCTATAAGTATTTTAGATTGACTCGAGACTCGAACACGTATGGGAGGGCCAATTTTTTTTCGTATATCGACCTATGTTCCTTGGGAAATGTTGTTCAGTTTCATGGGTTGAATCACACCCTAAAATATGGTCAGCTATTTTCTTTACACCCTGTATAAATAAATTTTACTAATTAGTTACACGTGTTCAATTCACTTACTTATTTTGTTCATCTCCTATTGTACCCAAACCGTCCTAAATATAGAGGGTGCATACATTTCCGCAGTCATTTGGCTTGAAAAAAAGGGAAAAAAATGTGGTGTAGATTTACGAGAGGTCGCTGATTAAAAACCCCAGTGGCTGAGAGTTGTGGCGAAGTACAGCCGTATTATTCAGCGCGGTGGCAATTACTGAAAACTAAGTATTGTATGTAAATAGATAGATTTTAGCCGGTAGATAAATTAGTTTATTTTATTCAATGGCTTTTTGGTACGAATAGTTGTGATTCATGATAGTGTTTTGTCACAAAATTTAAGAAAATAAGTGATTATTTTTATCAACCTACTTCAGTCATAATCATCCGCACCGCAGGTTCTTTGCGCTGTTAAATATTAGAGATTAAGCGATAAATTTTATGATACTTCTTTAAGAATTTAAACATCGCAAAACACACTGCGTCAAAATAGATCCTCGTATAAAAAGGGCAAACAATTCGATTCAGTTGACATAAAAAATGAGTTTTTTTACGAGAGGGCGCTGATTAAAAACCCCAGTGGCTGAGAGTTGCTGCACAGTAAAGTCGTATTATTCAGCGCAGTGGCAATTACTGGCCATTACTGACCTGGAGCAGTTATGGACAACTATTGTGAACAAGTAGGAAGATAAATCTTTTGAATTTGCGTACACTTTATGGTAAAATAGTTTTTATTAGTTTTTCCTAGTAATATTGGTGGAAGATTAATGTCAGTGTGCTACATTCTACGATTGTAAATGTGAAAAAAATGCAATAAAGTCTCCATTAATTAGCCTTAAGCATGCCTTAAATTCAGACAATGTAAAAAAAAAACTGTATATAAAACTGTATTAAAAAAAAAACAGTCTGAGAATTATTGGAAAGCACTGTTTTGACAGATCAGGTGGAATAATAACAAGTAAATTCCAGTGTTGTTGCCTTAAAAATGTTTTTTTTTTTTTTATAAATACTTACTAGCTTTCCGTCCGCGGTTTCACCCACGTTAAATGAGTTTTTTTTCCGTGGAAATAAAAGTTTTCCCTTGCTGAAAAGTAGTCTATGTCCCAATCTAGAACCTTCCTATAAAAGTGTCAAGTATGATTTCGATTCGTCCATAGGTTGAAACGTGATTGAGTAACAAAAATCCAAACTTGGTAGGAAGAAATTTAGTTATGAACATTTAAATTTTGTATCCGCATTTACTTTGAATGACTATTTTTTTTTTTTTTTTTTTAGTACTTTGATTTATTTTTTAGTTTTTTAAGATTGATGGAAACAAGTCCGCTGTCCACATCTACACTTTTACTGTGGCTTCACAGAATACCAGCGCTGTAGGAAGCTGCCGCTCGCTTCCTGCACACATGCAGAGACCATTTTTGTTCCTATCACACAGTATATTTAAGTAATTTAGATTATACATACACTATTGTAAAATGTTATTATTGTGTTGTGTGTGGAACAAAATAAACTTATTTTCATTTCATTTCAAGATAAGATAAACAGATAGCGTAGTAGACTAGTTATAGTTAACCTATACTAAATATCGAACGCACTGCTATGCCAGTAGCTCCACCATACAAAATGAACCATACAAACCTGATGCAAACCCATTAGCTCTGTCACTTTGAGCAGGGTGCGTCTATATGCAAACTGGAATGAACACAATACCAAACTCTGTATGGAAATTCAGTAACTTTATGGCAGATGGGATGGACTTGTGTAAATGTATTAACAAAGAAGTTTTGTATGCAAAATAGGAAACCAATTTTGATGGATGGCATTGTGACCTAGATTCCAAAAGGTAATAAAGCGATCTTCTTATTAAAGGCGAAGGGTAGTTCCCATAGGTACTTCACACGTGTAGCAAATAGATTGCTCTGCGGAGTGTTAAGCAGGTTGGAAGTTGTTATAATTACAGGGAATGCTGTTGCCTGTTCTCATAAAGTTGGCTTTTAATCGTCCGCTAGAAGGAGGGTGATGTTTACCTAACTGACCTGACCAAGCGAGATGGTAGCCGCTGTGGCGAATTAGTTATTCCCACTCATGTACCTACGTCACATAATAGGTTATGTTAGTTTTGTCAGTACGTAATCTCCGGAAATACAACGCGCCACCGCAAAACGCAACCAAACATTAACTAAAACGGCTCACTGTTTCCAAAATAGGCTCACTGTTTCTAAAATAGGCTCACTGCATCACAGCACTGATTCAGTGCATGTTTGCGAGGCAGTGGATCCGAGAGCGCAAACATGTGCCCTCTAATATTTGTATAGCGGCGTGTTTGAACGCTGCCAAGTAATTATACAGTGTCGCGTTTTGGCAAACTTTCAGTTTTGAATTCGACACAACACTACCTACTTCTAAGTTTGAAGGTCTGGATAAGATTTAAGGTCTTAATTTGTTCTGCGATTGTACCTCTAGTAAAATATAATGAAATGATCAGTATGAATAAGGGATCATACTCATCCTTTCCTAACCGATAAGGATCGAATCTGTAATTTCAAGATACATACATACATACATATAATCACGCCTTTATCCCTATTGGGGTAGGCAAAGCGTAAATGACCTAAACAAAGGTCCTTCCGCCACGTCTGACAAGCTAGTTTTGAGGGTTATTCCAGATTGATCTATATATTGCTATAGTGACAGGTAGTCAGCCCATCGCCTAAATTATAATTATGTACTAAAGCCCTCAAATCCCTTAGCTGATTTTTACAGCATGCGCGGAAGGAGATGCAACTGGCACATTCTATGATTTTCTATCACTCCCAGTCCAGCATGGAAGTAATTTCAAGATCACCTAGTAAAAAGACAAAACTGTACACGCTTGCCCTTTCTATAGGACGTTCTATTTGATCAAGGCAGGTGCGTCAAGTGCCGTTGTAAAGTGCAGCTTCATTTAAACTTCCATTTACCATAATCAAAGCTGCAGATATGCAAGCGTCGTACGCTCACTAGGGTTAATTCACACCGGGAAGCGATGCACTTTTCAAGAGCGTGATATATATGTAGAACTTTATTTCTTAATCAAAGAGATAGACAGTGTTAAAGGCACTTTGGCCTTTGTGATGAATGTGAGAGAAAACAAAACGCATCGGTTCATCGTATGTTGACCACTGTTTCGTCTTCATTTCGACTCATCAGATGCGGAAGTATCCGCATGACAGTTGGTTTGCAAGTGTTTCGTTCTTGTGAGCTTAGCTTGTTTGGATCGGAACGGAATCCAACTCTTTAGGAGCAGCCGTTAAACATGATCTCCGTAGAGTGGTCCTCCCTGCAAAATCGAATTTCGGTGATGGCGGTCAATCTCCCAGAGATCAACCACCTGCGCGGGACTAAGTTTTAGTGCCGTATTAATGTTTTGCAAAGTATTTTTACCTGAATTATTAAATAATACTTACGTAACGAAAAATATTCAATTTAGTTTACTTTCATTTACATTTCGTAGTAATGAAAATTTGTGCATTCAAATTCTGGATCTGGATACAAAAAATCATTACGTAATTAAATTTGAAAACGTAGTAAAAGCTACGGATACTAATATTATTACGCATAGATACTAGCATGGCACTAATGTGGAAAACTAGTAACTAATAGTAATAAAGCCGCAGTTCTCTAAATATTTGTAAAATTAATGATAATTTAATTAATGATGGTTTAAATTTTAGCGTTCAGAATTTAACATAATTAAATAGGAATCATTGGAATGTAATTACAATACAATATGGTACTTAAAACCACATTTGATTCAAAATTATTCTCTAATTTTGAAACAAAATGTTTCATACAATAATCAATTCCCTTGGTATGTTATTTGTATTTGTCCATTATATGTTTCTGTGTACAATAAATTGTTAAATAAAATAAACAATAAATAATTATGAGCAGTATTATAATAATGTGGTTCTTTCGTTTGTATGAAATTAGATATCCATCATATTCACAAATAAATTATTTATACCTTGAACAGAAAAAAAGTACCTTAACAACATACTGATTAGGTATTAGAAGAAAATTACCTACTAATCAATATTTTTCTCGCGTAAGGACCAAGGTTTACTATGGCGTACTCACGCACACAAAAATGTTCGTGTAGTTACATTTACACACACAGGTATGGCTAAACGGCAGTCGTGAGATAAATATGCTATACCTATTGTTGCTCCACGCCCGTAAGAATTATCTTCAAAACCTATGTAAACGTGACTATGGGTGATTTTTAAGAGAACAAGATAACTGGCTGCTGCACTGTCCTCTGGACCTCGCAGCAAATGAAAGTCATACATCATCTCCTTAGCCTTGTCCCGTATTTCACAGGGTCGACTACACTACGGCCATACTTCTTAAGCTTAGCAGCAATGTTTATCAAATCGGAGCCGATCAGCAGGGAAGTGTAATCGCTGTTTACGACACATAAAATAATAACAAATTATGTATGTAGGTAAGCCAATAGTTATTACCCAAAACCAGTGATATAAATTGGAAACTTGTACATGTTTGTCCCGAAACCACCGCCGATTGGTTACGGATTACCAAACCATCGGAGTGTAAATTACGTTGGCTTCCTAAAATTCTGTTGTCATCTATTAAACATGAATTTGCTTTGCTTAGTAGGGTGTGAATGAAACCCATTGAATAACTAACGAAAGGATTGTGTTCTCGCAATCATATTTATGGAAGTTAAGAGTCAGTGCACACCGAGAAGCGACGCGACGCGATGAAGCACGCTCTTTTTAAGAGCGTGATACAATATAGAACTTTATTTACTAAGCAAAAAGATAGACAAATTCCTCGCGGAGTCGCAATATGCGCAGTGTAGCCTGCCACTCTGAGGTACTACCAGAAGCATTCTTCAAATAGCCGCATTGTGTTGCTTCCAGGTGTAAACTCACTTCTCTGTGTGACCCTTATAAAAACATTTCAAAAACAAGAAACAAAACTATTTCGACGTAAATGCAAGCGAAGCAACATTTTCACAAGATTTGTTTGGGCGTATCTCCCCGGCATACATCTTCGCTGACTGTAAGGCAACAACCGTCCCGTATCCGTAGAAAGAATTCTCAATAAGTTGTTTTGTTGGGACATGCTCTTTTAGACACGTATTATTTGTTAACATCAATGTGTGTTTCTGATGCACTCGATTGGGAAATCGTGGTTCCCATTTTTATTTTGTAAAAATTTCAATAATTTTACTAAAATATTTTTAATATGGTAAATTGAATTTAGCGCTGTTTAAAATTTTAAATCAGATTCGTGGTTAAATAAAACCATTCTGTTGATCAGGTTTTGTACTAAAAAGTACACAAAGATACTAACCCATTCGCATTTATTAGCTGGTTACAAAAAAAATTAAATATAATTATCATTGAGTAATTTTGACTAGCATCGGCACATTTCAGTATTTTTCTTATTATTACAAGGTAAGGTAATAACTCGAAAACACTTTGAAACTGGCTCCGAAGGAAATAGCATAATATTATTGTCATAACAATTTCATGAGCTTCATGGCGCAAACCAGATTTTATGAAAGTTTATATCAGTTGCAGGAAGGCGTAGAGTCTAAATTTGTTTATGTTGTGGTAATTTGAAATTTGTGAATTGGATAAAATAAGAAAAAAAAAACAAAAAAAAGAACTCTTACTAAAAAAAAACATGATGGCTAAGTTTACTTACGGTAAACAATGATTGAATTAAATATGGTTTGGTATTATAAAATTATAGCACCCAAAATACTGGAAACCATTCTCTATTATCTTAAAATTACGTTAAGTTACCCAACAAAATATCCTACCTAATGTTACTGAAAATTCAATTTGAATTATATTATAGTGGGTATCCAAATATTCTACAGAATATGGAATTTAAAATCTAGCATAAATTAGCTTATCAAAGCATTACTCCAGTTCATTCATTCAAATAATTCCATTCATAACACACAGAAATGTACAGATTGAGCAAATAAATTCCAGGAACCGAATATATCTCACAGTTCAGCCATTCCGTATTCCAGTGCCAAGCAGAGGAGGTTTCCAGACAGACTGCTGGAAATTCCAATCTATTTTGGCACTGTTAGAGAAACTGTTTGTACTAAGTGAGCTAAAATAATCAGAACCATGTGTCTCGTAACTTGAGAACAACTTGCTTCCTTTGCGACGAGGGATGTTTTAGGCTCGTATTTATAAAGCGATCTCAAGATTGAGAGCAATATTGAGTGCGGATTTGACAGGTAATTTTGTATTGGAATGACATTTCTGATACGAACTCAAACTAGCTGTCACTCTTGAGAGCTGATTATAAATCCCCATTCATCGGGCATTACTTGTCTGCTACCTGCTGTACTGCTATAGCAATGCAATATTCATCAATCAAAAATAACTGAAATATTTTGAACTGAAAAAAATGTTTACTCGCAATTTTTTCCATATTCTTCAACTAAGAATAATACATATTATTGATAAATATAAGAAGATAATGATAATAATAAAGAGATAATAATAATCTTGTATAAAAAAAATAATATTTTATTTAAGAATAATAATACCTTGAGTCAAAAATTATACAAATGTCTCGAAACAAGTAAAATGTGATCTTGAAAGAAATCAACATGATCTTGAATTAAGAGATTTTTATTTTTTTAATAAAAATTTAAGATATTTTTCCACTGAGACTAAAATATTCTTGAATTAAGAATGTTTTCTTAAATCAAAACCAAAAAGGAAGAATATATTATTCTTCATTTAAGAAAACAGGGTTTCTTAACTAAAGATTTTTTTTTTTATTTAAGAAAATATTTAATTAAACTAAAACAATTTTCTTGAGAATATTGATATTCTTGTTATAAGAATTCCTTTTTTTCCGTGTAAGAGTGACCGATCCGTCATACACAGTCTCGACTCAGCTTCCTCGAGCTCTAAATTAGGTGTATGGTGTCTTCTTCTTTTACTGAGCTACGATGACAACTTTTTTGTTTTCTGCCTCATACCTTGTCCCTACTCGAAAATCTCATCTTCCGTTTGCTATAAGATAAGAAGCTCTGGTGTATTTATTTGTTTACATAAGCCTCTTACAAGCGCTGTAAGCACAAAGAAAACAAACTAAGATGTCGCTAACGTCGCAAACCAAAAGGGGTTGGAAAACAGTCAAGAGGCACTTAACCTAAGCAAACTTTCAGCAAAATTGTTTTCTAAAGTCGACCAGGAGTACAGGCTGAAGTAGGTACATTTTTGGGTTTAGCAGTGCGTGTATTTTTGATCAGAACCATCATACGTGGCGTTGGAGATAAAGTTATTTTAATTAAGAGCATAGGAACTTTGGCCTACTATATTTCAAAGAAACAATTTTTTCCAATATCAAATAAATAAATATAGATATTAATAATAACATAAATGCTTTTTTATAAATAACAAATATTAATATTAAGGTTAAATAAATGCCTAACATTTTTATAAAAAATCTATCTTCAAATTGTATTCTCGCTAAAATATATATTTTTCGTATTTTAACACTGCTTGAACACAACAAAAACAAGAGTCTTTTCAAATTTTTTGTGTAGATTGATTGAAGGTCGCAAAATGTCTATCATGATGTATCATGAATGTTTAAAACATAATTATCTCAATACAATTCTCGGTCGTTTCTTCTTCATCATTGCTACTGATCTACCTAATTTTGAAAATTATCCTTTCTTATATACGCATTTTGTTTCACGGTACACTTGCTTTAATAATACGATCCTAATTTTCCGGGATAGTAACTGAAATTATTCTGGGTTCTGGCTTCTGTGGAAAATAGCATAATATTGCCATAACAATTTTGTGAGCTGCAAAGCGTAAACAAGTTCCTTCGCTAAACTTAGGCGATGCGAAGCCGTAGGCTTGTGAAGAAGGTTTCTAATGGTGCAGAACTTTGTGATAATCTAGGCATATTTTTTATAATATAGGCTATTTTTTTATTTTCAATAGTCAAGGGAAGTTGTGACGGAGTCCGAAGTATTGTTCCAGCTCACCTAACACTAAGACGTAGTTAGAACACAAACTACCTATGTACCTACCGTAGATATCACGCCATATTTTATCCGTGGTCCTACGACTATGTGATGAGATTAGACCCTATTAGTGAGTTTTATAGAGTCACCGACCTAAACCTAAAATAGGATTATGATAATCTGATTACTCACACGTGTTTACGTTTTCTTCACTTGGTTATCCATCCATCTTGTTTACTCTGTTATTTTTCGCTAATTTGTTTATATTGAAAAGAAAATAATTTCCACGCTTTATTTATTTATTTACTAAACGAGTAACGTTAATTTGAAAGCAATAAAATTTGCACTTGGTCATATTTATATTATTTGTGTTACTTTCAATTCCCGAATTTCATTGGCATGGAAAAAGGGACATTTCGAGGATTGTGAAATGTGCATTGCAAAACGCAGAATTCGCAAAATATTTGCAAGACGTTAGTAAGTTAGCAAAGCAATAAAGACACGAAATTAAGGCTCGTATTTATAAATCGATCTCAAGATTGAGAGCAATATTAAGTATGGATTTGACAGGTCGTTTTGTACTGAAGTGACATTTATGATACGAACTCAAACTTGCTGTCACTCTTGAGAGCTAATTATAAATACGGGCCTTAGTACTCCCTCCCTCTATTTCTGGAGGTGGTGTGCATCAGTGATTTCATTGCTACAATAACGCTCTCAGTAGAAATCTTATTTAAATTTCCCTCAACTGTACGAGGACACAAGCTCCCTCTATTTCTAGATTTTTGAGTCCATCTTATCATTAGATTCTAATAGAGCAATTAAGACTGGCAAATATGGGAAATACTCCAAAATTAAATTGGGCCATGTCAAACAGAACACAATTTGCAGTACAAATGTACAACCTAAAATAGCACTGTGAGTGAAAAGCTTGTCTTTCTCTCAAAATTACTGTGAGCACAGATTTGGAGTAAAATAGATAACGCTTATAGTTCGTCCAACTGTACCCATGAAGTTTTTGTGCAAATGCACTCAAATAGAGCTATTACATAATTACTGGCTCATCATAACTTACACAATTCCACCTTTTAGGTCTCATGGCCTGCAAAGCTCTCCAATAGATACTATTGTAATACTAATAGGTGTTGTTCGTAGGTGTAGGTTACGGTGCTGCTGCTTACCATTGGCACAGAAAATATAATACTATACTAGTCCATTGGCTACCGTCTTTTTTGTTGATACGCTGATTAACATAAAAGAAAAAATAATAATATGCGGTATTTTAAAAACATACATACATAATATACTATCACGCCTGTATCCCTAATGGGGTAGGCAGAGCGTCAATGACCCAAACAATCGTCGTTCCGCCACGTCTGTCAAGTTTTGAGGGTTGTTTAAGATAGATCTGTATATTGCTGTAGTCACAGAATAACTATATATTGAAACACTTAGCTGGTTTTGACAGCATGCCCGGGAGAAGATGCAGCTGGCACATTCTATGTTCCTCTATCGCTTCCAGTCCAGCATGGAAGAAATGAATTTGCGGTATTTATCTTTTGCTAAATCTGTGACAGTAAGCCACAACTCCCTCTATTTTCAGATTTATGACCCCATCTAATCGGTACACCGCACTTTGTTAGTTCCGGCTTTTCGAAGTCACCCAACGGAACTTTTGGTGCAATTTTCGACTCCAATTTGGAATGACTAACGACTTTGTTTTTGAAAGGGTTATGGGTTGTTGATGTGTGAGATTAGAGTGCAATAATTTATGTAATGGTCATTGATGGATTGGTTTTCTATTTTGTTTCATTACCTATATTATTTATTTATTTTGTAACACTGAAACAGTCTATTACATTACTGCTCAATAAATCAGAGGTATTTGTCATACTCACTACGCATAGAAGGTGAACTAGAAAGCGTGGGAGAAGATGATTTCATTTACATAGAATGTCACTGCCCATTTTCTCGGATTAATCCTTTAGCCACATTAAATTCCATAATTTTTAAGGTACTTAATGCTCTCCTAAGCGGGCACCTTGCTACTAACAATATTATGGATGGTTACTAACAATATTATGGATACCTTATACAATTGCATCGTCTACGATATTTTCTTGTCGGTGGATTAACTTACAGTAAAAAAGAAA
Source organism: Scrobipalpa atriplicella (assembly GCA_029255725.1). Classification (NCBI taxonomy): domain Eukaryota; kingdom Metazoa; phylum Arthropoda; class Insecta; order Lepidoptera; family Gelechiidae; genus Scrobipalpa; species Scrobipalpa atriplicella. Next base: position 11,529 of record JARACY010003970.1, on the reverse strand, counting down.
AACAAATGTAAGCAACTAACTTACACATATAGGTAGCGTGTATGTTTCCTTTCTGCAATTTACAAAACTAAAAGTATTTTATATTTACTTTGGCATACAAAAGAAGGAAACATTGCTACGTTCCATCTGATGATAAGGACGGCTCTAGCAGTTCCTGAATTTGCATTCTCTAATCAGATAACAAATGCACTGTCGACTACCAAGCTGAAGATAGAACGCCTTGTATTTCTTTCCTTTTGTTTTAGTAGTAGAACATTTGGTTTATTTTTCAGTAGGTAGGAGTTATAAGAACCCACCTACTTATCAGCGTGATTTATGTAAAAAAAATAAAAACACTGATAGTTTTTTTTTACTTCGAATGGGTTAGCTCTTGACTCTAGACACAAAGGTCAGCGATTACCGTGACAGAGTCGAAGATGGAACGAGCTGACCCAGAAAACGCCTGTAAAGGCACTGGTAGTCTCACGCACCGACGGAACACAGCAAGCTGTTTGGCGCTGGACTCCGGTGAGAGGGTGATCGCGAGCCAGGCGGCCCCTTGCGGAGCCTACCACCGCTTTGTTGGGATCATTCAGCCGGATTTATTCACATCAGGGAAGCCTGTGTTGCCGTTGCCCGGGGACCACGAGGAGGGAGATCCCATCCCACCCCAAAAATATGAAGTAATAAGATATGAAAATAAGTGATTAAGATATGAAGGGATTTTTCAGTAAATTAAAATTAAACACACTACCTATTGTAGTTTAAATAATGAATTTATGCAAAACCTTGTAAATATCGAATATTTACGTAACGAATACAGTAATATTATTTTTTCAGTGCTGCAAATATTTTATATTTTGTTTCGTTTCAACAGAGCGTAAAAAATGTAGGTATGAAATTAAACTCACAAACCAAAAATATCATTTCGAGTGCGCAACGTTTAACCTATAACTTCTGACGAAAATGCTGCGATATATGTGGCTTCGATTTAGCGTCTCATACGAGATAGCTAAAATAGATTTTAAATTTTTTATATGTGTTTTTGCACTTACAGTGCTATTTTATTTCTAAAATAATGATAAACAGACAGGATTTGAACCTGCGTCTTTGGAATTCCGTTCGTCGTCGTATAATTTACACCTGTCATGCTCTCTCATTTTCCTGAGTGGGAATTTTAGATGAGGTTAATTTAATTTGTTTCATCAAAGTATGGTAGATGACACTAAGTTTACCCTTTTTCATCACGACTAAACTATCCATAGTAAGTTTGTCTGTCTGTACGCTGTCTATTTCTGTTCGCTCATGAAAAAGCAAACGCAAGGCTATGGAATGGACTTATTTTTGCTAAGTCGTATTCTTACCGAATCGAGGCCGGTATCAGATAGAAAATGCAAAAAGGGAAAAAAGAAATTCCGGGTCCCGTTTATTTATTTCACTAAGAATCCCGCCCAATGTTAAGGCTTTCGGAAATTTATTGCAGTCACAAATAATCTTAGGCCCGTATTTATAATCAGCTCTCAAGAGTGACAGCGAGTTTGAGTTCGTATCAGAAATGTCATTCCAGTACAAAATTACCTGTCAAATCCGCACTCAATATATCTCTCAATCTTGAGATCGCTTTATAAATACGAGCCTTAGTTATTCTTAGTTCTACCACGCCAAAAAATTGCCTGAAATATTTTTGAATAAAGCTACTTTATCGCTTCTATTTAAATTCGTTTAAAAATTCTATGTTTGTTAATACGTAATACTATAATACGTTAGTTTTGAAGACGTCACTCGAGTCTGTGTTTTGCGGAGGTTTGCTGAAGTTTTATTTCAGTGACTTTAATTCACCCCTAATTTTTAAAGGAACTCCGAACCTGAAACCTTCGGAATCCCGTTCCATCGGTCTGTGAACTAAACTACCCAGGAGGTAGTCAACATGGCAAATTTAAATTTCTAAAAATAAAGTTAAAATAGCACCATGTGAAAAACTATCTAAACACTTTGAAAACCTCAAAAAAATTACGTTATTATATTTCTATTAAATGTAGCAAACATTATAACGCGACATGGATTGCGACATTAGTAACATACGGGCGAGTTCACACGAATATCGCATTCCACTCGAGAACCCGGCCAATTGAAAACGCCCTCTGTAATCGTACCGCTCCTGAGAAGCAGCATACCTCTTCACTTAGGGGCGTTACAGACTAGCGATCATGATCGTACATGTACCTGCGAAGGTTTGCGACAGTCGCGCAACGATCACTAAGTATCGCATTTACCTTAAAATAATAGGCATTTTCAGCCCCATGAAATCGTACCGCTTCAAAGCAGCATACCTCTTAACTTAGGGGTGTAATAGACGAGCGACCATGTGTCTGTGACTGTTTAGGGAAGTCGCGCGACAGTCACTGGATATCGAATTCCACTTCAGAATAATTCGGCCGATTGAAAATGCCCACAGCTGTCAAACAGAAACACAAGAGACACGCAATATTATACTCGTCGTAAGCACTCTATGCTCTCTCTACAAATTAGCCCTAATGAGTCTGTATCGTCCAGCAATGTATAATGTACGAGTATGACCTAGTTACGCGATTGTCGTGTCGCAGACACAGTCGCTCGTTTGCAAGACCTCTTAGTAGGAAATACGTGAATTCCTTTTCCTTTCAGAAACTGGTATAAGCCCCCAAATAAGGGCGTTTAGGAATGGAACCGTAAATATAAGACGAAACGGATTTGCGTATCAAAGAATCACATTCGAGCAGTAGCTTTTCCTATTCATACTAAAGTGTTTTAAGCTGCTTTCTTAGATACTGGGAGAAACAGCCATAAATCCACTGCTGAAGGAACTTTTTTTCAGTCTTGTATTTACAAACGGATATATAAAAGAAAATGAATGAGAAAATGTCTTTGGCAGTATTTAATTATGCCGCGTGTATTCTGATGTTATGAATAGCGTAGGTTCTTCTTAGTGGGTTATCCTACACATAATCATTCAAACATAAAAAAATCAGGCCATTCAGAGTGCAGGCATTATGAGTAATTTTGCATGAGTGGAAGCACAGTCTGGGGAAGGAAAACTCAGTAGGTTAGATACGATATGGCTTTATGGCTTGTGGTGGTCGTGGGTCTGATATAAATAATAATAATAATAAGGAGATTATTTAGGTACCTACCTGTGCCTATAATTTGTCTATTTAAAGCAAGTAAATAAGTAGGTATGGTTAAAATAAATAATATAATATTGCTGGTTTTTAATAAGCAAATGTATTGTATTTATGTTGTATATTTATAAAATGTATTGTACAAAAAGCTCCCAATAACTATTCCACTTTGAAAATCCTCTCTATTAATTAATTCGGAACGCGGGCAGCAAAGTAAAAACATAAAGCCCGGTGTGGAAACGGGAATATACTGAAAAAAAAAAAGGTTAGGAAATATTACCGATGTAGGTAACATGTTTTTTTTTTCGGGATGTTCCCCGACACTCCATTTGTGGTTGCCCCGGGCAGTCGGTTGCAAATTACATAATTTATCATGTCGACTGGTTTTCATGGCCTCTGAATATTTTCTTTCGCGTATGAGTTATTAGCTCGTACTGGGAAATGATTTTTCGATACGATAAAAAAGAGTATTATTTTTATTTCGTGGAATGAAGCCAGAGTGCTTCCAGGATACGTTTTAAATATTGAGTTTAAATGGAATATTATATTGGAACTGAAAAATGGGCGAGGCTATTTAGGTACCTGACTTAATATTCCAATACATGATTGAAATGCAAGAAAATAAAATAATTATGATCTAATTATTATTAAAGTATCAAAATGGTTGGTAAATTTTAGGTTTTAGGTACCGAGAAATCTTAGGATTTACCGAATTTCAGACTTTCAGTAACACATATACTTTACCATTAAGCCTCCTTTGTGTTTCGGTAAAATAATACAGCTTATGGATGTATCTCCTTAAGGGTACCTCTTATTGGTTCTATTATTGTCCCGTTGCTAGGATACCCGCTAATTTCCTTGGAGAGATCAGATTTCGATTCCTTGGAACAAGATAAAGAAAGGATCGCAGATTTAAATAGGAGTAGAACACGCAAACTGTTTATAGCCGGGTTATCATTAGGTATGCACAATGGAAACCTCATCATGCGTTTCAGGTGCAAGTTACATTCATGTAGTATTTAATTTGTAAAGAAAACTTGCAACTTACGCTGTTTGTGCAAGTAATATGCAAGATGCACGCGCAATTAGTTATAAGGTGAAGGTCAAGGTCAAACACTTGCATGCCAGTAAAACTTGCACGAAAGACGCAAAATGAAGTTTCCAATGTAGCTAACTTGTAAGCCAGTATGACATCATACCTTGCGTAGGTACAAGTACTTGAATAGTGGAAACTTGGCTTAAAAGCTTTTGTGAAAGAAAGTATTTTTTTATATTTTGATGCCTAGGTTTGTTTGCGGAATTTAACTACTCAATATTAGGTACAGTTAACAAAATTTTCACTGACCGATTCGGTTCGCAGCAATGACTGAGAGCAGACGCAACTGACTGCCTTTTACTCGTACACGTATAGTAGATAGTCTTGCGGTATCTTCCCCAATCAATATCTGTTGAGAGGTTTGTTTCACACCAAAACTCATAAAACTTTATCTCAGTAACGAAGCAATGTTATTGTGTTGGGTGGTAGAGTTCGAATGGTTTGTCCAATGAAAATGGTCGTACATATTAGTTTGTCAGTACAAACATCTAAAGAAAATCATCATTTGTCTTTCGATTAAGCAAACGTCGTATATTTGAAAGCTCTAAACAGTTTTTTTTTAAAGATAAACTTAGTATTTTTCCATGTTCACTTCGCAAAAATTTTACAAAATAGTGGGAATAGGAATAGCGTACAAAATCTCTTAAATCATAAAACGCATGCAACTAAGAAATGATACTACCGAAAGGTCAAATCACACCAAAGTAGCTGCTTGAAGATGCATCTCTTTATACTACGAAGCGACAGTCCGTAACGCGCGGCCACAGACTTAGTAGAGAACCGCGCGGCGCAGTGCGACGTAGCGAGGAATTTTCAAGTTATGTCAATGAAATTTTTTTGAAGACTTACAATTTGGCTAAAATCCGTCACATTAATTTTTAAAACTCAAAAACACCTATCTAAAAACACTTGGGTGTTTGATATCAATCAAACGAAATCCATCAAGGCGTTTCGGAGATACGAGGTAATAAAGAAATATGAAAACATACAAGATACGCGCGAAAAACATAACCCTTCCTTGACAGTCGGGTAAAAATGTTTTTTACAGAACAATATATGCGTAAATTTATCACGGAGCAACAAAACTGTTATTATTTACAATATTATGGTGTCGAATTTGTATGAAACATGAGAGCAAAATATTATGTCGCTACAATGTAGGTACATTTTCACACTAAATATTACCTTCAGTTTGAAATTGTTGTCATACATGTTTTATATTGCACACCAAACAAGTTTAATTAATACACCAATGTTATGCAATAACATAACCGACATTCCAACTGAATGAGCGCCTTCAAGACATAGCATATTTATTATCTGTGAAGACCTGTAATTGGCTTTCTGTTTTTATTAATTTTAAGTACCGTGATGTAATAGCTGTTGATTTTCCTTAAAAAAAAAACTTGTTCATTTACCTCTCCTTACAAAATTTATTAGGTCATCTGTTCATCTAGCGGGATGTCATCCCACGCTGTGCTATGAAGTGGGAGGCTCTCTATCTTGATAACTTTTCTGCTCCAATAGCCATCATAGTAGTTTTTTTTCGTCTATATGTTTGTGTTTTTCTAGTGAAAATAATACGGAAAATTTTGTCTTTATAGTACGCTTCTTATTGCAGATTCTATAAAAGATAAGGCCTAAAAAGCTTGGGCCTGAGAACCTGAAACTACCGAAAACTTAGTAGAGAACTTACTCTCTTAAATTATCTTAAAATTTGTACAGCGCATTGAAACCAGCTTAAGCGGGTCGATATTGTAGGCAACGTTTGAATTATGCAGAGTAGCTTATTGACATCAATCATGATACCTAACTATCAAAATAATAAATGAACTACGTACCAAACCAATAAAAAAACATCGCTTATTACTAATTTCTTAAAATAATATAATAACAGCTGTTGTCCTAAGTGGAGATCATAGGAGCCGCGGCACGAGCCTCCAACGAACTTATTTGATTGTGAAAGTGAATTTGAAAGAGACTATCCCACGACCGTAGCCGAATGCTGACCTCCAAACTTCATTATGAAGATCGTACCGCATGATGATGATGATAATACCTAATAAGAGTGTAACTTTTTAACTATGTCGTCCGTTTCCAAATGCAAACAAAGTTACTCAGATAACCCTACGTTTCAACTAGTTAAATAAACTAAATAATGTAACATAGCCAGTATATTATGTTAGAGAACAAAGTCAACATCTATTGCGGCGTCCGTATGAAGTTGAGCCAAGGTTTCGTAACTTCATAAATAGCAGACGTAGAAGGATGGACTTTCGTAAACCCATCCAAGTAGTTGGATATGCAAAACATATTGTGGACATTGTAGACATTGCGGCATCCGGAGTTACGTATTCTTTGGCCTGGATAGTTTTACAAGGGCTGTACAGAGAGAGTAAATTTAAACATCCATGCTAGATTATAAATGCTTAACACGGTTCTTTAAGCACGTATGGATTTGATAGGTATGTAGCGCACATATATGTCGGGTTATTCGATGCTTGTTTTGCAAAACAGTCGTAGATGTCGTGTTGTACGTCTGAAAAACTCTTTAATTTTTAACATTTTTTTATTTTTTATTTTTGTATTACATTCCGCAGTATTTCCTCAAAACAAAAGTGTTGACAACAAGGTTTTCTGTAAAATGCTAATTGTCGGGTTATACGTTGCTCACGTCGATATGAGGTAACAACTGGTAACGATAAACGAATGTTTTCTTGTATTGTCGAAAGTAAAGTGTTATAGCGTCTTTTTGGATTTCATTTTCGGATTTGTTGAATAGAATTCTATTTTTTGTAAGAACGAAATTTACTACAGACAAAAAAAACATATTTTGTTATCAATGCAAGAATCCATCCATGAATCAAAAGCAAAAACTACGTCGGTACTAGTCTCTCACAAATTTCACTAACAAACAAAGATACATTTTCGTAAATAAAAAAGGACAAGAAGTTGTAGAATGGAAACCCTTGTCCCAAGTGATTTGTTTGGTTGAACTAATAAAATATGACGGATTGCTACCCGCAATTCCACCGCGGCTGAAAACAGTGGAATTTTCGTTTCGGACTTGAATTCCTTATTGGGGTTGACATAAAGTCTGTTGTTGAGGTAGAAAATGAGAATAAAAATGTATTCCCTAGATGTATTCTCATCTAGATGCTGGCACTATTTTAATGATACATCTTTTATTTTCCCATTGTTCACATAAATAAGAGATAGTTAGTCTCTAAATATATTTATCAAATTTTGAATTAAACACAAAATATGTATGAAGACTTTTAATAAATAATAGACATATACCACGGATTTCAAAATTAAGCGATTTCTTAGTTAATAATGTTTACAGTTGTTCTTGAATCACCGGCCATCCATTATCTTCTTTTATCAAATCACTGGCTTTTTCAGCTAACATTATTATTGGAGCATTAGTGTTACCAGAAGTTACTAATGGCATAGCTCCTCCATCTACTACTCTTATGCCTTTCAATCCCCAAATTCTTAATCTTTCATCTGTCACTCCTTTTCCTTCAGGACCCATAGCACAAGTCCCAGATAAATGCCATTCAGTTTGTGCTACATTTCTTGCGTAACATTTCCAATACTCGTGGGTACCAAAAACTAAATTTTTACATTCTTTTATACCTAAATCAATAACTCTTGAATTAATTTTCTTAAAGTATGCAGAATTTGTTATGTTGACGTAATCTTGTAAACAACGAGCATGTTTGTCTAAATCAGCGTCAGTTTTGTAATATCCACTATCAATTACTGGTGGATCTTCAGGGTCCGAACTTTTTAATTTCACAAATCCTCTTGATGTAGGATGAGAAAGACTGAGCATAGTAAATAAAGTTTTTTTTAACTGTCCCTCTCGGGCCAAATTTTCACAAACATAATCTTCATACTGGAATACAAGAGAACATAATATAGCGGAAAAAGTAGATGCAGCTGGAAGTGGTAAAACTATGATTTCATAATCAGGGTACGCATCTTGTGATTTATTCAAGGAAGCAAGTCCTAATATCATAGGATTAGGAAATTTGTCAAGATTTGTTAAAATTTGAAAGTTATTAAAAGCAGACGCAGGACTTTTTTCAGCAGTTAATGATACCATAAGAGTAGGATGATCTTGTAGATTTTGGCCTACATTTGGAGAATCTAAAACAACTTTTATGCCTTTATCTTCCAAGTGCTCCTTTGGGCCCACTCCTGATGACATTAATATTCTAGGTGTGTTCAATGCTCCAGCCGATAAAATTATCTCCTTTTTTGCACATAGTTTCATTATTTCTTTTCCATGTACATTTACTTCAACCCCTATAGCTCGTTTATTATCATCAAAGAGGATTTTTCTTACGAAACTGTTTTTGAGAACAAACAAATTCTTTCGATCTTTTATGGGAATCAAAAATGCAAATGCAGTATTTTGTCTGAATGGGGGATCAATGGTAAAAGAAGGCTGCGAGTAGCCCAAAGGAGCACTTGGAAGATAAAGGCATAAAAGTTGTTTTAGATTCTCCAAATGTAGGCCAAAATCTACAAGATCATCCTACTCTTATGGTATCATTAACTGCTGAAAAAAGTCCTGCGTCTGCTTTTAATAACTTTCAAATTTTAACAAATCTTGACAAATTTCCTAATCCTATGATATTAGGACTTGCTTCCTTGAATAAATCACAAGATGCGTACCCTGATTATGAAATCATAGTTTTACCACTTCCAGCTGCATCTACTTTTTCCGCTATATTATGTTCTCTTGTATTCCAGTATGAAGATTATGTTTGTGAAAATTTGGCCCGAGAGGGACAGTTAAAAAAACTTTATTTACTATGCTCAGTCTTTCTCATCCTACATCAAGAGGATTTGTGAAATTAAAAAGTTCGGACCCTGAAGATCCACCAGTAATTGATAGTGGATATTACAAAACTGACGCTGATTTAGACAAACATGCTCGTTGTTTACAAGATTACGTCAACATAACAAATTCTGCATACTTTAAGAAAATTAATTCAAGAGTTATTGATTTAGGTATAAAAGAATGTAAAAATTTAGTTTTTGGTACCCACGAGTATTGGAAATGTTACGCAAGAAATGTAGCACAAACTGAATGGCATTTATCTGGGACTTGTGCTATGGGTCCTGAAGGAAAAGGAGTGACAGATGAAAGATTAAGAATTTGGGGATTGAAAGGCATAAGAGTAGTAGATGGAGGAGCTATGCCATTAGTAACTTCTGGTAACACTAATGCTCCAATAATAATGTTAGCTGAAAAAGCCAGTGATTTGATAAAAGAAGATAATGGATGGCCGGTGATTCAAGAACAACTGTAAACATTATTAACTAAGAAATCGCTTAATTTTGAAATCCGTGGTATATGTCTATTATTTATTAAAAGTCTTCATACATATTTTGTGTTTAATTCAAAATTTGATAAATATATTTAGAGACTAACTATCTCTTATTTATGTGAACAATGGGAAAATAAAAGATGTATCATTAAAATAGTGCCAGCATCTAGATGAGAATACATCTAGGGAATACATTTTTATTCTCATTTTCTACCTCAACAACAGACTTTATGTCAACCCCAATAAGGAATTCAAGTCCGAAACGAAAATTCCACTGTTTTCAGCCGCGGTGGAATTGCGGGTAGCAATCCGTCATATTTTATTAGTTCAACCAAACAAATCACTTGGGACAAGGGTTTCCATTCTACAACTTCTTGTCCTTTTTTATTTACGAAAATGTATCTTTGTTTGTTAGTGAAATTTGTGAGAGACTAGTACCGACGTAGTTTTTGCTTTTGATTCATGGATGGATTCTTGCATTGATAACAAAATATGTTTTTTTTGTCTGTAGTAAATTTCGTTCTTACAAAAAATAGAATTCTATTCAACAAATCCGAAAATGAAATCAAAAAGACGCTATAACACTTTACTTTCGACAATACAAGAAAACATTCGTTTATCGTTACCAGTTGTTACCTCATATCGACGTGAGCAACGTATAACCCGACAATTAGCATTTTACAGAAAACCTTGTTGTCAACACTTTTGTTTTGAGGAAATACTGCGGAATGTAATACAAAAATAAAAAATAAAAAAATGTTAAAAATTAAAGAGTTTTTCAGACGTACAACACGACATCTACGACTGTTTTGCAAAACAAGCATCGAATAACCCGACATATATGTGCGCTACATACCTATCAAATCCATACGTGCTTAAAGAACCGTGTTAAGCATTTATAATCTAGCATGGATGTTTAAATTTACTCTCTCTGTACAGCCCTTGTAAAACTATCCAGGCCAAAGAATACGTAACTCCGGATGCCGCAATGTCTACAATGTCCACAATATGTTTTGCATATCCAACTACTTGGATGGGTTTACGAAAGTCCATCCTTCTACGTCTGCTATTATGAAGTTACGAAACCTTGGCTCAACTTCATACGGACGCCGCAATAGATGTTGACTTTGTTCTCTAACATAATATACTGGCTATGTTACATTATTTAGTTTATTTAACTAGTTGAAACGTAGGGTTATCTGAGTAACTTTGTTTGCATTTGGAAACGGACGACATAGTTAAAAAGTTACACTCTTATTAGGTATTATCATCATCATCATGCGGTACGATCTTCATAATGAAGTTTGGAGGTCAGCATTCGCTACGGTCGTGGGATAGTCTCTTTCAAATTCACTTTCACAATCAAATAAGTTCGTTGGAGGCTCGTGCCGCGGCTCCTATGATCTCCACTTAGGACAACAGCTGTTATTATATTATTTTAAGAAATTAGTAATAAGCGATGTTTTTTTATTGGTTTGGTACGTAGTTCATTTATTATTTTGATAGTTAGGTATCATGATTGATGTCAATAAGCTACTCTGCATAATTCAAACGTTGCCTACAATATCGACCCGCTTAAGCTGGTTTCAATGCGCTGTACAAATTTTAAGATAATTTAAGAGAGTAAGTTCTCTACTAAGTTTTCGGTAGTTTCAGGTTCTCAGGCCCAAGCTTTTTAGGCCTATCTTTTATAGAATCTGCAATAAGAAGCGTACTATAAAGACAAAATTTTCCGTATTATTTTCACTAGAAAAACACAAACATATAGACGAAAAAAAACTACTATGATGGCTATTGGAGCAGAAAAGTTATCAAGATAGAGAGCCTCCCACTTCATAGCACAGCGTGGGATGACATCCCGCTAGATGAACAGATGACCTAATAAATTTGTAAGGAGAGGTAAATGAACAAGTTTTTTTTTAAGGAAAATCAACAGCTATTACATCAC
>JARACY010003969.1:0-29556 GCA_029255725.1 Scrobipalpa atriplicella | reverse complement strand
AAAAACGACCCAAAGGTAGTTCCGTCACGTCTAACAAATTTTTAGAGATATTGCAGATGATTATTGTATATTACTATAGTGATGGGTTGTCAGCCCGCAATCACCTACATTGTAATACACTGAAACCGCCATGGGCCATGGGCTCTCGATCCGGAGGTCCTGGGTTTGATTCCCAGGGGGAAACGCAAAGTTGATATTAAGTAGTTTATTTAATTTGTTACTTTGTGAGATTGGTTTGGTTTCCCCAGTTAGGACATTGCAGGCTGAATCACCTGATTGTCCGAAAAGAGAAATGATTCCGTGCTTCGGAGGGCACGTTAAGCCGTCGATCCTGGTTGCTGTCTTTGATAGTGGTCGTTACACAACCCAGGCCTATAGCTGTGGTATTAGACGGTTAAAAAACTCTGTCATCAGGGTTCTTCGGGTCGATCGACTTGAAACCATGGAAGAACTTACTAACTAGTAAAATCAGCAAATTATTTGGGCTGACAACCCGTCACTATACTGGGTGTAAGGGACAGTGTCCCGCAAACTGATAGGGGTTGCTCAGTCAAGTCAACGAAACTGAACAATTACCACCAGGGGGGCTATGATGCGCACTGGTAGACTTCGTTTTGTCTACACATTATCTCTTTCGTTGCGCACTTCACAACGGTAAAGGACATGGCATTAATCATAGTGAAGTTTGCAACAAGTGTAGACAATTCGAAGTCTACAGTGCGCATCGTAGCCCTGCAGGATTTTTTTTAGGTAATTAAAAAATTTTGCTTTTCTATACAAATGTCGGATCGAGGCGGTCACTTTGTATGAAAAAGCAAACGTTTTTTTCATTTCCTGAAAAAAATCCCGGTGATAGTTGTTCAGTTTGGTTGACTGAGCAACCCCTATCAGTTTGCGGGACGCTGTCCCTTGCACCCGGTATAATAATATACATAATCATCTGTATTAACCCTCAAAACTTGTCAGACGTGGCGGAACGACCTTTGTTTAGGTTGTTTTTGCTCTGCCTACCCCATTAGGGATACAGGCGTGATTTTATGAATGTATGTATCTTCCCGGAAGGCCGTGTTGCTCTAAGTATGTATATGTAAAAAACAAGGAAAAGGATATTATAGGAAAAGGATGGCAATCATTTTATTTGAGATTTATTTAAGTCGTATTCATGCCGAATTGCTACCAGTATCAAGAACTGACATAAACGAATCTTGTGAATTTGCCCATGACGCCCTGTGAAGTGTATCGTCCTTTGATTTAAATTAAATGCACAAATCTATTTGCACAGTAAATGAATCGACTCCAGGCAATTTGTTAACGTACAGATCTAAAGAAAGACTTTAAGTCACGTCTGTTATACCTTGCGGGGTAGGCAGACGGTCAGCGGGTGCAAAAATGCATGTTTTTTATTGGAATGACCTCACTCCCTCAACAAATTCAGTTGTGACAGGTGACTGAAGGAAGTCCCTCCTCCTTATTTGAGTATACAATACAGACATGAAGAAGATACAATACAATACAATACAATACAATACAATACAAACATTCTTTATTGCACCAAAAAAATTACATATACAAAAAAAAAAAAACAGAAAATAACAGTGGTACAACACAGGCGGCCTTATTGCTAGGGTAGCAATTTCTTCTATAATATACACCCTGTATTCACACACAGTGTTTCAGTATTCAGCCCAAATAATTTGCTGATTTTACTAGTTAGTAAGTTCTTCCATGGTTTCAAGTCGATCGACCCGAAGAACCCTGATGACAGAGTTTTTTAACCGTCTAATACCACAGCTATAGGCCTGGGTTGTGTAACGACCACTATCAAAGACAGCAACCAGGATCGACGGCTTAACGTGCCCTCCGAAGCACGGAATCATTTCTCTTTTCGGACAATCAGGTGATTCAGCCTGCAATGTCCTAACTGGGGAAACCAAACCAATCTCACAAAGTAACAAATTAAATAAACTACTTAATATCAACTTTGCGTTTCCCCCTGGGAATCAAACCCAGGACCTCCGGATCGAGAGCCCATGGCCCATGGCGGTTTCAGTGTATTACAATGTAGGTGATTGCGGGCTGACAACCCATCACTATAGTAATATACAATAATCATCTGCAATATCTCTAAAAATTTGTTAGACGTGACGGAACTACCTTTGGGTCGTTTTTGCTCTGCCTACCCCATTAGGGATAAAGGCGTGATTTTATGTATGTATGTAGTAAGTACTCTAAACACCACGAAAGCCAGAGAAAGTTCAAATTGATCAGCTGATCTCTAAATAGAAACAAATTAGTCACTAGCATGTCAGTAGTATAGTCAAACAGACAAAGGCTCGTATTTATAAAACGATCTCAAGATTAAGAGCAATATTAAGTATGGATTTGACAGATCGTTTTGTACTGAAATTACATTTCTGATACGAACTCAAACTCGCTGTCACTCTTGAGAGCTGATTATAAATACGGGCCTAACATATCGCATGTCTGATAGTAATGAGGTACAACTAATGCTTCTGCTATTTGTAGTACGTTTAGTAGACCGTGACAGAATGTTGAACATACAGACACGAAGGACACAGAGCAAACATCATCATCATCAGCCTGTATCCTGTATCTATTTCCTGAATCCACCTGATTGTCTGGAAGAAAACGGATTCCGTGCTTCGGAGGGCACGTTGAGCCGTCGGTCCCGGTCACTGTTTCTAATTAGTGGTCGTTACTGGTCGATGTTGCTCCACGTTCGTAGGAACTACCTTAAAAAACCCTACACGTGACCCCGGGCGGTGCTAAGAGTGCAACAAAAACCGGCTGCTGCACCTGTCCTCTGGACCTCGCAGCAAATAATGCCATACGATAAATAAATAAATCAGCCTGTATCATATTCTATGCTGGACTGGGAGCGATAGAGCTTCTATGCTGGACTGGGAGCGATAGAAAAACATAGAATGTTCCAGCTGCATCTCCTCCCGGGCATGCTGTAAAAATCAGCTAAGGGAATCGAGGGGTTTCAGTGAATTACAATTGAGGCGATGGGCTGACAACCCGTCACTATGGTAATATACCTATACATAATCATCATCTGTATTAACCCTCAAAACTTGTCAGACGTGGCGGAACGACCTTTGTTTAGGTCGTTTTTGCTCTGCCTACCCCGTTAGGGATAAAGGCGTGATTTTATGTATGTATGTATGTATCATATTAGTCCACTGCTGGACATAGGCCTCTCCCATGGCACGCCTCTCAGCTTGGTCTTCAGCCGTTCTCATCCAATGTTGACAGTGATCCGTGTTTTGAAAGGCACGTTGGTCCTGGTTTATATTGTACTTAGATATCAATCTTTATGCGATGTTAGAGGTCATTGCTGAGCACTAACCTGGCAAAAGCCTAATCTTGGTTCTGTTTTCCCTTCTGGGTTGCGGAGGTCAGATGACAGTCGCTATGTGTAAAAACAGTACCTTCGATCAGTTGATAGTTTCAATTTTATGATTAATGTGATTATCAACCAAAACTTGTTTAAGGTGATTCCTACCGGCAAATGGTTATATTTAAAAGATTATTTCTCCTTAACGAATCTACGTCTAAAATATAAATCTAGTTTTAACCACAAAAACCTTGTTTTAAAACATTGTTCTTTATTCTCACCCACCAAGATTTATTTACAGTTTGAAATAGTTTGAATGCCTTTGATTTGTAGAGAGATTTTTCTGTTGTCTAGGTTGTTGAACTAGATGCTTTATAATTCGTACTCTTGATAATATTAAGTTTGTCAGCCATTCTGTCCGTATGTCACACGCTAATAATGCCCTCTATATGCCAGTAACTATCTCTCAACAAGACGGACGGCCAGCTTGTTCATCTTAACGACTTAACACATAAATGTTGACAGATAACTCACAATATTTCTGGCACTTACATTTTCTTGGAAGTCCCTCCAGATTGCAGTGACGGCAAGAATAGGAGAGACGAAAGGGACAGAGTTTATGGGAGTGACGGAGGGGACGTGGTTGATGTTAGGGGCAGAAGGAACGGAATGTACCTCCTACATTATAGACGGATGGGACGTTAGGGATTCGCGGGAGGGTGGGAGGGGCAGGAATCTGCAAAAGACGGGACGGCATAAGGTTTGAAGGTAATATATATATGTTACGCACAATCCCCGAAATCGCTCATTGGCCGGAAAAAAGGATCATTTCGCGGATTGGCAAATGCAAAGCGCTCAATCCCCGAAATGTCCTTTTATTTCGGCCATTGAGCGTTATAAAACGATCATTGATGATCAAAAAAACGATGTCATGGGTCGTCGGGTCAACATGAGTCATGTCTGCGGGGATGAGTTGTCTTGTCAGTGCGGGGTTAAGCCAGTCCGCGAATGGTTGCTTCAAAACGCTCAATGGCCGAAATACAACCGAAATAAAGAGCATTTCGGGGATTGCGCGTTTTGCATTTGCCAATCCGCGAAATGATCCTTTTTTCCGGCCAATGAACGATTTCGGGGATTGTGCGTAACATATATAAATGAGACTAAGAAATCAAATCTGAAAATCCGAGATGGAAAAAAAAAATCCAAGAAGAATAACGTGTTGATATATACCAAAATTTTGATATATATCGAATATAATATATCAAAAAATCCGATTTTTTTATTTTAATTATAGAAATCGGATTTTTCGAACCTTGTTTAGAACGGAACGGAATCGTACTCTTTAGGGAACTAATCTTAATTTTGTAGTTACCAATACCAAGGCAATGTTGGCGTGATCGATTTAATTTTTGAAGTGAAACTTCTTAAGGCGCGTTGAGAGTAAAATTTCAAGGTCGCGTCACGGGCATTGGCGACGATTTTGGTCGATTTTGGATAAATTATATTATTTTAAGACACAAGGTTTTGACGACACAAAATTTTATGTTTTAAAAAGCCGTGTCAAATATCCAACGTTATATTTATTTTATATTAACCACATATGAACCCGAAACAACCCTAAAAATCGATTCCATCCTCCCTGAAACCACTTGACAATGTAAAAGGACCCCGTCATACCCGAATCCAGTCCATAAATTCATGGGACAGCCAAAAGTGGCCGTAAGTCATACGCAGACTTTGAAAATGTCAAGCGCCAAATGGAAAATATGGCGAATGGTTAAATGTGCATGTATGGGTTTATAATAGGCACAGTTCAGTATGCACCTGTGGAAGTCAGCAAAGAAATTCGAGGGTTACACTTAGGTCCGTATTTATAATCAGCTCTCAAGAGTGACAGCGAGTTTGAGTTCGTATCAGAAATGTCATTTCAGTACAAAACGACCTGTCAAATCTTTATTTAATATCGCTCTCAATCTTGAGATCGCTTTATAAATACGACCCTAACCCCATGGACGTTACACCCTTTAAACTTGACAGACGTGGTGAAATGAAATGACCTTTGGTTAGGTTGCTTTTGCTTTGCCTACTCTAATAGGGATAAAGGCGTGATTTTAGGGATGTACGTATCTTTTTCTGTGTACTTAAAAGCAAATTTTAAATTAAAAAATATGTATTATAGAACATAATATACATAACATTAAAAAATCGTGAATATTTGTTAAGTGTCGCCATATTTTTATGCTCATCCAAAAATAACACCCAGCTAGGCTATCCATTTTAGGAAGTCTAGCCGCTAATGGACACTAAAAGCCTGTCGATCTAGGTCTAATAGCCTTCAGCCTAGGCTATAAAAATAGAGACCTAAAATACTAAAATAGTTTTCGAGGTAATTCTTTTGTCGAAGGATAGTAAATTTTTAGGTGATAATAATGATCGCATGTTATCTCAACAGAAAAACATAGAATGTTCCAGCTGCTTTTCCTCCCGGGCATGCTGTAGTGTAGTGTATTCTAATTTAGGCTATCGCTAACCTATCACAAGCGATACACATTGGGTTCTTAAAATGACCCTCAAACCTTGTCAGAGATGGCCGAAACGTTCTATTATTATCGTTGACACTCTACATACCCAAAAAGGGATACAGGCATGACCATACTCAGATTACTCAGTGTAAGCGTACCAGAAACTGAAAGGGGTTGCTCAGTCAACGAAACTATAAAATTTTTACCAGGAAATTCTTGCAGCTATTTTGCATGGGAATAGTACATTGTTGTCGAGGCATGGAAAACCAGCAATTGACGGACGAGTCAGGCGAGGACTTCAATAATACGAGTCAGGCAATTGCTATTTCCGCCGAGGCTTACATAGTGCTTTTCTCAAATTAATGCAGGGAAATACATAAATAAAAATCTATGGCGTACAGCCTCAGTGCTAGGTAAACACAAATGCAAGTGGTTGAAACTAAACGCAAGTGTACTTAGAAAAAAAAAGTTTTGGCATGAAGTCATGGCGTTTTGGACTTTGCTGGAGAGTTTTGGCATGGAGGAATGGCGTTTTGTACTTTGACGGAGCGCTTTGTTGTTCGAAATTTGAATTTATTTGAGAAACCGTAAATGTCAAAGTTTGCGTATTGATTTTGCAAAAGGAATAAGACTATTTTCATGCATGTTTAAGAAAAGTTAATTTTCTTTTCATTTCCTGAACGAATTTCCTGTTGAAAGTTGTCGTTGACTGAACAACCTTTATCAAATTCTGGTACGCTGTACACCCGGTATATCTGTCGTGGCCATATCGTAGAATCGTCCATATCATGAAATGCTCGACAATTTCATGAAGTGGTCGCATTTCATGAAATGTTTCACCATCCATTGGTCATATCATGATGTGCCTTGGCCAAATCAATGATAAGAAATCGTTTGTCGATATGGTCAACTAAACGCGCGGCTACTTCATCAAATAGTCAACATTATGTTGATCATATCGTAAAATGGTTTCATTAATTCCAGATAGAGGCGCTGGAAGCACTTTGTTTATGAGTCAACATGGCGGCCATTGACAACAATATTGTTTCTCGCAATGAAAAAGGAAATAATTTATCATTAAAAGAAGAAGAAAGTGATTATATTATTATGCAAAAGTACTCGAGTATTACGCAAGTCACGCAAATACCGTACAAAATGTAAAAAACCACAGAGTTTGGAATTTTTACGATATGGCCAATCATGGATGACAAAATCGTTAAATGTTCACTATTTAATGATCTGGTCAAATTTAGCTGCCCACATCATGAAATGCGACCATTTCATGAAATTTTCGAACATTTCATGAAACGGGCAATTTTACGATATGGCCACGACATATCTATACCGAGTCCAAGCTACACAGGGTGCCAGTCTAATTAACTTAGCGTCGGAATGACGCTCTTAAATTCTAATTAGGATAATTTCTACCCTCGGCTAAGACAGGGGATCCCCCGAGTTTAGAGAGTTATATTTATGTTTTATTTTATTGGGGTCTGGTTCATACTTTTTAAATCTAATATTTACCATTATTTTGAAGTTTTTTTTGTATATTTTTGTGTAATCGTTGATCCCTAACATTACTTTAATAAGCTGATCTAATAGCTATGTGGCAATCATTGGCCTCGATTCGTACTTGTATACATCCTAACTAAAATAAGTCCATACCTTTCACTTTCTCTCATGAGAGTGGATTTTCGAGTCGAGCAACGACCCGATAAACCCTGCGGTGTCAGAGTTTTCAAACCGCCTAGTAGCACAGCTATTAGGCCTCTGACAGGTTTCAGTAACGACCACTATCAAAGACAGCGACCGGGACCGACAGCTTAGCGTGCCCTTCGAAGCACGGAATCCTTTTTCTTTTCGGACAATCAGATTATGATTTTATGTCCTCCCGTGGGAATCAAACACAAGACCTCCGGAACGGGTGCCCATGGCTCACACCAATAGACCATAGGCAGTTATAGTATAGAGATATAAAACTTTTGGTAGTTAGTTGCTGGTGTAAAAATTAAACGCAAAAAGGGCATCCTCCCTCACGCTCACGCGTGAAGTCGTCCAAACTTCGTCAAACTCTTCTTAAAATCTCTACACCGAAACGTCTTTAACTTTTAACAATTCTAAAAAGAAAATCTAAACTTTTATCACCTGATGGACAAAGGAACGTTCTAACGAAGTATAGAATATTCAGTAGAACATGAATAATCATGAGAATTTGCATAATTTCTGTTATCTTGTTCTGAGGGGGGACGTCACTAAAAAGAATCCAATTGGTGTACTATACGTACATACATAAAATCACGCCTTTATCCCTAATGGGGTAGGCAGAGCGAAAACGACCGAAAGGTCATTCCGCCACGTCTGACAAGTTTTGAGGGCTATTTCAGAAGGTCATGTGTATTGCTATAGTGACAGGTTGTCAGCCCATCGCCTAATTTACAATACATTAAAACCCTCGAATCCCTTAGCTGGTTTTTACAGCATGCCCGGGAGGAGATGCAGCTGGCTCATTCTATGTTTTTTTATTACTCCCAGTCCAGCATGGAAGATAATTGGTGTACATTCAGGACTTAACACGTTGACGGACACTAAGTCACCCCACTTTGACACTAAATTTTTGTATGGAAATTTTAAGACTGCTGTAGCAGTTCTGTTGCACCTGCTCCAAATTATGTTATAAAATCGGACATGAACTCCTGTAACCGTCGCCTGCTATAGCATTTCTGTCGCGTCTGTTACAAAATATGTTATGAAATGGGACATGAACTGCTGTAGCCGTCGCCTGCTATAGCATTTCTGTCACTCTGCACATTGTGGTTGCAGTGTCATGAGGCAGAGCTGCTATGACAACCGGACTGCTTCTGCAGTTCTGTCACTGCAAATATTACTTAAAAGCTTCTTCTTCTTCTGTCGTGTGGGTTTCAAGTCAATCGACCCGATAAACCCTGGTGTCAGAGCTTTTAAACCGCCTCATATCACAGCTAATAGGCCTCTGACATGGTTTCTGTAAGAACAATGGACTAGACAATCAGGTGGAATCACTCACTGAATAATAATGTTGTATGTAACATAATGTTGTATGTAACATAATGTTGTATGTAACATAATGTGCCAAATTATGTTACATACAACGTGTTTCGCTTTGAAACTTTAAAAATACCTATTTACACAGAACAAAGAGAAAAATTGTTGGAACGGAGTCACGTATCGCAACCCTGAAATCAGCAGTCTTAATTAAAAATAACTAGAGAATTAGACGCTCGATTGAAATCGGCGAACGAGACCAGAATACAAATAAAGGTAATTTCGCCACATCTGACAAGTTTTGAGGGATATTATACAGGTGATTACGTATATTGCTATAGTGACAGGTTGTCAGCCCATCGCCTAAATTGCAATACACTTAACCCTCGATTCCCTTGGCTGATTTTTATAGCATGCACGAGAGGAGATGCAGCTGGCACATTCTATGTTTTTCTATCACTCCCAGTCCAGCATGGAAGTTTTGGTAAAAACCAAGTTAAACCCTAATTGAGGAGGCCTATTTAATTTTGTAGTTGGCAACACTGGCTATCAGCACTCTGGCAACCGTTTAGCGCAGTGGCACGGCCCTAGTGGCAAAGTTTTTAATTAAATATTTAAATTCATGCTACAACCCGAGATAAGGGCGCGACATGTCTCGCGGATGTAGTGCGATTGGAGTGTCTTGATCAGTTGGACATTAGGTTATTTCAACCACCATGGTCTCACATTGCTGGAGAGTATGACTTAACTAAATTTAACGAAAATTGTTGCCGTCCCTTTCTGTTCTCTCAGGATGGACAATGACAGGTGACCATTTTTAAAGACCATGATCAGTTGTCAAGATTTTGTGATTTTGTGCGCATACGAATCGATACCACTAAGTGGGTCGATCGATTCAAAATCCACACAACAACAACAAGAAGTTGTAAAAAAACATGAACCTTCTTCTGGGCAGTCGGGTTAAAATATTCCACCTATAAAGTACCTATACATTTCTTCTCAAGTACCTATTAATTTTAACACCTTTGTCGAGTATTGCGGGCGCGGAAGAAGCGCAAAGTCGTATAGAGAGCTAAGAGACTAGATCCTTAGGAGCTTTAGTGCGTTTGTGCACTTATCCGTATCCAATACGTATCTAAAACATCATCCATGTCAAACATATATATATATGGATGAGTGCACAAGCTATCATACCATGGGCGCTTTTCCACTAGACGGCACGGCACCAGCACGGCGACGATCACGTGATAATACCTATGGGAATCGATAACATGCCGTGCCGATCGGATACGGATAAGTGCACAAACGCTCTTAGGCTAGCAGTGGGACACTAAGGTGCATGGCATACTAGAAGAGACGGCGAACAGATTGTCTATAGAAATTTACGGCAGCACAGCACAGCGCAGCTTTAAATCTGCAGAATTGTCGTGGTAACGTAAACTATAGAAAACCTGTCAAAAAATGACTCTAACGCTACCTCGACTTCCAGTATGCCATGCGCCTGACGGCTAAACGAGACAAGTATCAAAACCTATCCCTCGCGCTACATATCTGCAGATATGGCGGAGTCAAATTGTTCATTCGAGCGTCATCTCCGTCGCGTTCAGGCTTAAACTGAGATGTTAGGAAAGATAAGTAAATGTTTTTATTATGTTTGTATGTAGGTCTTCTTTTTCTTCATCATGTCGTGTGGGTTTCGAGTCCCGATAAATCCTGCTGTCATAGTTTTTACACCGCCTAATAGGACAGCTAATAGGCCTGTGACATGGTTTATGTAACGACCACTATCAAAGACAGCGAGCGTACGCTCCAAAGCACGGAATCCTTTGTCTTCAGTCTGCAATGTCCTAACCAAGCTGGGGAAAATCTCACAAAGTGATAATGTTAAATTAACAAAAATGTCAACTTTGTGTTCCCCCTGGGAATCAAACCCAAGATAACCGGATCGGGAGCCCATGGCTCTGACGACTAGACCACGGAGGCGCTGTTAAATACAATAAGAAATAATTATACAGGGTGGAAAAAAAAAAAACACATGTTCTGTTCTACTGATGATACCATACAACTTTACCAAAGAACAAAATTTCTGCTCGAAAAAAAAATTCGCTTTCTTTATTAAAAAATGCTCGCTACATCTACAAGTTTGTACGGAAAAGGCAATTTTTAAAAGGATATTTATCAATTTATCACTTTGTGAGGCTTTCCCCAGATTGATTAGGATATTACAGGCTGAATCACCTGATTGTCCGAAAAGAAAGAGGATTCCGTGCTTCGGAGGGCACATTAAGCCGTCGGTCCCGGTCGCTGTCTTTAATAGTGGTCGTTACTGAAATAATGTCAGAGGCCTATAGCTGAGCTACTAGGTGGTTTGAAAAAACTCTGACACCAGGGGGTTTATCGGGTCAGTTCGACTCGCTAAGAAGAAGAAGACCGTATATTGTATTGCCGAATGTATATTCATCCATCTAACACCTAACTTCATAATCTCCAGAAAATTATAACCAAAATCATAACGCTATAAATTGAAAGGGAAAATATGCCGTGTGTCTGTACGCGCGTATTTGGACAGGCTAATTGGAACGAGTCGTCGCCTGCGGGTGTACTAGTGATGGGACGACTATCGATAGTTTAGAAGATATTGTAATCGATATTGGAATTTATGTAATATGCTGTGTGTCTGTACGCCGCGCCGCACCGCTGTGTATTTGGACAGGTTAATTGGAACCTGTCGCCTGCGGGTGTACCTACTAGTGATGCAATAAGTATCGATAGTTTAGAAAGTAAGAAACCGATCATAATAACGTAATACACGTAAACTCACGCCTTTATCTTGAGGGGTAGGCTATATCTAGAGCGTAACACGCCTAGAGGTGTTTTCGCTACGTCAATATTGTGGGCAATTTTAGATTGAAATGTGGTAGCGCTAACTGGGACAGTTTCTAAGCCTTTCGTTCGCCTAAATTTCAATACACTGTAAGCCTCGACTCCTTTGTTGGTTATTACAGCATGTCCGGGAAGAAAAGCAGTTGGCACTTTCTATGTTATTTCTATAGCTCCCAGTCAAGCATGGAAGATCCGCAGATAACAATTTGGCTCTTTAATATCATAATGCCGATATTATACATAAACTATTATTATATCCACATTTTATCGACAATAATCGACTTCCTAATCCACCTCGTCCCATCCCTATTCGTTTCTTGTTTAAATATTAATCCTGCGACAAAGGGTCGATTGTGGCGGCCTCTATTGTAGGGGAGGCCGGGGGTAACAGCTGTTTATTTTATATCAACAGCTCCAAGCTACCCCGAAGCTACTCTTTTGACGTTTGGTCTGAACTCATTGTAGTAGATCATTAACATTACGCATATGCCTTATTAGGTAGATCCATTTGTAAAAAGTATCAAATCCAACACCCTTTCCATAAAATAAGACGCAAAACTGATATTGACATTGACATTGACAGATTACTGACCAATCACAGGAAAAAGGAACACTCGCTGGTGGCGCCATTTAGTTCCCAGTTTTTATCCCCATTGAATGAATTCATTTCCATATACTTAAATCTAAACGTTTCACGTCAAAAAGACTGTGGTTAAAAAAAGAGATTTCGCGGGACTTCGCGAGTGCTGGCTGGCCTAAACAGAAAAAAATAAAAGTGAGCTGTCAAACTTTTATTTTTCAGTGTCATATGGCTCTAAACGTTGCATGCTGCCAGTGATTTGTAAAAACGGAACACATTCATGAAAATTCTTATTGTTTTTTTCCTATTTTAGATTTGGATGGTAGGTTTTTAAAAATAAACATAAAAAAAGCATAATATACATCCTATTAAGCCCATTTCAACTTTACGATTTGAATATCTCTATCTGCAATTAAATTAGATTTATATACTTACACAATAGAAATTTTTAGCTCTAAATATTTCACATCATATTTGCTTCCATGCTGGACTGGGAGTGATAGATGCTTCCATGCTGGACTAGGAGTAATAGAAAAACGTAGAATGTGCCAGCTGCATCTCCTCCCGTGCACGCTGTAAAAATCAGCTAAGGGAATCGAGGGTTTCAGTGTATTGCAATTTAAGCGATGAACTGACAACCCGTCACTATAGCAATATACATAATCATCATCTGTATTAGCCTTCGAAACTTATCAGACGTGGCGGAATAACCTATGTTTAGGTCGTTTTTGCTCTGCTTACCCCATTAGGGATACAGGCGTGATTTTATGTATGTATGTATGTATATTTGATGTATACAGGATGTCAAACTTTAAAGTAAAACTTTCTACGCTCCGTTTAACGTTTCAAAGGAGAACCCCTGTATTGTTTGAATTTAATTCCGAAACTCATTTTGTATTCATTAATCTTTCTTTTAGACTTGTTAAACTGTGAAACGAGACGTAAGAAAGAGATGGACAGATATATCTCTATGAGAGAGAAAGAGATAGAGTGTTCTGCCAAGTTTTCCATAAGTGCAGAGGAAGGGTTGAAAACGAAAGAATGAAAATGTGTAATTTAAATAATTAATGACTTTAAAATAAGGTAATTCGGTATGAAAACCTGTATCTAAGGTACCAGTTTCTTATTTTTATCTGATAGATCATCTAATTGGGTACTTGACTGGGTAGCTTAAAAAATTCAAAACGTTTATACTTAAAACTGATGGCTAAAAATATTGTGGATTTCATTTATCATTTAAAAAAAGTGCACATTTAGATTTTAATAATCGAGTTAAAAGTATAAGTTATAGATGTGACGTCATAACTCACTATTTTCATAAAAAAGATCGTTTTTGACATTTCATAAAAAGTTGCTGATTTGACTAGTTGGAAAGTAGCCAATTTGAAGAAATGTTCATCATAATACAAATAAATTTTTAAGTTATCAAATAGTTATGATTTTTTAAAGCATGGCAACAACACTAGTTCCGAGCCGAAAGGTAGCAAAACTTTTTTTGTGTAAAGCAAATTCTATTTATGCTACTTTCCGGCTCGGAATATAGTGTTTTTGCCATGCCTTTAAAAATTCATAATTAATTAATTACTTAACAATTTATTTTTATTATGATGAAAATATTCTTCAATTTAGACGATCTATCAGATAAAAATAAGGAACTGGTACCTTAGATACAGGGGGTCTAATCCGCTCTGGCGCGTCGAGCGTCGAATTTTGACTTTGACAAAACTTTGTATGGAAGACGTCATCACTTGACGCTGCCAAATTTTTCGCTTTGTTTGTAAACAAACAGATGTCAAGTTGCGTATACGATTGTTATCTCCGCGCAAAAGTCTGTTGAGCATTAGAATGTGAATCACCGGCGCATTCCAATGACTTTTAGGTTAGCGTAGGTTAGATTAGGTATAAGAAGACAGAAGAAAATACACTGAAGACTAGGCTGCATGGGCTCACGCTCTTCGCCTTCCCAAATGGGAGAATTTAAAAAAAAAATTATAAGGTACGACCACGCTTTAAATTCGCGTGGTGAAAAAAGGAACTTACGCTGCCACCTTTAGATTTGACATTGATTTGATAGTTCTCCTTGTACTGCAGCGCCTCCGCCCACGTTCATTGAGATACGGTTCTCAAACTGTGATGTTTTGTTCCTTTCTACAACTTATTTTTCCCATTAACTTTTTGTCTTTGTAACATTTATTACCCGGCGGGCTTATTTTTTATTAATTTCGTTTTTTTTCTATGATATCGGTAATTTGGTGATAATTTGACAACCCAAAATTGCATTATATTACCTTTATTTTCGACAAGCATTCGACAACGAGCCAGGCGACGATTAGGTGCCTTTGCAAAGGCGAATGGGTCAAAATTATGTATTATTTAAGGGCAACCCCCAACCCGGTAAAGTTGATACTTGTAAAACCACTTTGTGAGAATTTCCCCAGTTTGGGTAGGACATAGGACAATGCAGGCTGATTGTCTGAAAATAAAAAGGAATCCGTGCTTCGAAGGGCAACTTAAGCCGACGGTCCCGGTCGCTGTCTTTGATAGTTCTCGTTATACAAACAATGTTAGAGGTTTTTAACCTGTTTCAAAAACTCTGACACCAGAGTTCACCGGGTCGGTCCGTTCCTGAAAAAACACTCGTTTATTAAAGAAGTCCAGCCGATTTCATGAAGCAATAATTCTCTCCACGCACGAATCATAAATAAACCGATAAGGATCGCCGTTAATTGAAACAGAGGGTAGACCGGGGAGTCGATCGGTCAGCGATTTCGGTGTCCACTCTGCCCCTGCTCACCCTTGCTTTTTTTCTGTCTGCCGCTTGATTAGAATATAATTGGAGGTTACAGCCGCCGCGACGTGGCTATATTGGACATTGGTTTTTGCAGAGTAGAGGTATACATGGAGTTAATCTAATTGCGTGCCATAGCTAAGGGGGTGTTTCAGTAACGTTAAAGGAGTCCATAAAAATATTTAAAAAAAAATCAAACTCAAAAAATCAAAATACAAATGTCGGTAGGTATTTATGATGATTCACGGAGCTGCGCCTACCTCTCGTGCTATAACCAATACCGCGCGACGCGCGAGTCGCATCGACCAATGATAGCGACTAGCGCGCGCTCGGTTATAGCACGAGAGGTAGGCGCAGCTCTTGGAATCATAATAAATACCGGCTTTTGGTTATTTACAGACGGCTTTTGATTTATAGACTTTCATGCTGGACTGAGAGTGATAGAAAAACATAGAATGTGCCGGCTGCGTCTCCTCCCAAAGATGCTGTAAAAACCAGCTAAGGGATTCAGGGTTTCCAGTATATTGTAATTTAGGCGATGGGCTGACAACCTGACACTACAGCAAATTACAAATCAATCTGAAATAACCTCAAAACTTGTCAGACGTGGCGGAATGACCTTTGGGTCGTTTTTGCTCTACCTACCCTATTAGGGATGAAGGCGTGATTTCATGTATGTATCAGAAAGTTGAAAAAGAAAAAAACATTTCAGCAGCGTGCATTCCAGGTTCGATTCCCGTGCAAAGGCCGAAACGTTTCGCCCCTTCACACCAAAAGGGCTGGAATGTCAATTAAGTCTTCTCGCGAACAATTTGCTGCATAACGACCGGCTCGGATTTTGGTTAATTACTGAAGGTATGCCGGTTCGAATCCCGGGACGTTTTTACCCAACTGTCAAGGAAGGGTTATGTTTTTAAACATAATATTTTGTTGGTCCTGTACGTATGTTGTTTATAGTCTATACTTACCAACACCAACTTGTTTTGCGGCTCATAAACAGCTATTTCCTTGCAATTTAGCAGAGGTTCAAATTTCGGAACCGCGGACAATAACCGTGATACAAACATATGTTTTGCTGTTGACTTTTTTTTTTATTGTAAAGAAAAAGTAGTTTATAGACCGCAAAACAAGTTTGTATCGATAACGCAACGTTAAAAATACGAAGGATAGTCCATTTTATTTATGCGTAACGGTAGTATAGTTCGTTTATTTTACGTTAAGTTATCGATACCAACATGTTTTGCGGCCAAAAAACGGATTTTTCTATAAGAAACCATAGAAGAAACTCAAAGAAAATTATAAGAAATTCAAATTCAGAAACCGCAAAACATATGTTGGCAACAAAGTTATAATCTGTTGTTCCAAAATTTGAACCTCTACCAAGTTGCAAAGAAAATACTTTTTATGGGCCGCAAAACAAAACACGTTGGTTACTATCGATAACGAAACGGTAAAAAAAACGAATTTTAAAAGTAAGTAGTACCAGTTATTTCCATGCTGGTCTGGAAGCGATAGAAAATCATAGAATGGCGGCCGATCTCCCAGAGATCGGCCAACTGCGCGGGACTAGTTTCTAGTGCTCGAGTGTTTGCGCAATACACAAGTGCACTCTCTATTCCTTCAATCTCTTATTCTGATGATGGGACAGACTGACTGACACGACCAGAGTGAAATCGAGCGCAGGAACGACTATTTATTTACATGCCCATCCGACAGCATGGATCATCTTACTTTTCGGACAATCAGGTGAGCAGCCTGCAACGTCCTAATCGAACTAGAAACAATAACACAAAGTCATTGTCGAACCCGGGACCACCGGATCGAGACCCGATGGCTCAGACCACTATGCCACGGAGGCAGTTTGAAATATAGACAGGGGGTGTCGCAAAAAAGATATTAGTCCGACACACGTGTTAGACGGGATGTAATATTCAAAAAATGATATATTGCGAGAGGGGACACTGGAATATGCAGATATCTTATATTTATACATACATACATAAAATCACGCCTTTATCCCTAATGGGGTAGACAGAGCGTAAACGACCTAAACAAAGGTCGTTCCGCCACGTCTGATAAGTTTTGCGGTCGGTTCCATTTGTATATTGCTATTAGTGACAGGTTGTCAGCCCATCGACTAAATTGAAACCCTCGATTCCCTTAGCTGATTTTTACAGCATGCACGGGAGGAGATGCAGCTGGCACATTCTATGTTTTCTATCGCTCCCAGTCCAGCATGGAAGATATCTAATAGCAGCATATCTATACGTAATATTTATATTGAATGATATTAGTCTATTTGGTACCAACTTTTGTCTTTTTATAGCATGGTTACATTTTTAAAGAATTTCGTAAAGAGCGTAACAGAAATATCATCATCATCATCATTCTTATAAGAAATTTTAGACCATAAAACTGAACAACTTTGTCTATGGAACATAGTGTCAAATGGGGTCAAATAAAGGTAATATTGTATGGAAGTATAAACTGTAACTTTTTAAACCTTCTGTATGAGCACAAGCTTCTTGAAGAAACGATAGTTGACTATATTTTTCGATAGTTGACTATATTTTTACTAGCTTTCACCCACGAGAATGTTTTCCGTCGAAATTGGTTAAAAGCAATCAAAATTTGATTTCCTGCCTACCCCCTAAAATAGGTAGCGTGATTATTTGCATCTTAAGTTTGGGTTTAGGTATTAACTCTCAGTCGAATAAAAAAAAAGTTTCATCAAAATCGGTTAATAAGGTAAATAAAAAATCAATTTTCTTCCTACCCCCTAAGGCAGGTGGCGTGATTATTTGTATACTTAGGCCCGTATTTATAATCAGCTCTCAAGGGTGACAGAGAGTTTGAGTTCGTATCAGAAATGTCATTTCAGTACAAAACGGTCCGTCAAATCCATACTGAATATTGCTCTCAATCTTGAGATCGCTTTATAAATACGGGCCTTAGTTATAATCCAGGTAACCCTAAGTCAAATAAAAAAGTCCCATTAATATCGATCTAGTAAGTAGTTTAAGCATAATGTGGCGTGATGTCTTCATTATATAAAAACCCAAAATCGGAAAACGGCCATAACTTTTGAACAGCTCAATAGATCTTCATAAAATATAGCTAAGAACCATCCCGGTAAAACCACCTATCATATAAAAAAACCCGCATTCAAATTGGAAAACCCGTTTAGGAGCTACGATGCCACATACAGACACACAGACAGACAGACAGACAGACAGACAGACAGACATACACACATAGCCGGGAAACTTATAATACCCCTCGTTTTTGGACGTCGGGGGTTAAAAAAGTATTGTCTGTTGTCTGATTGCAAAATTACTCAAAAATATTAATTAATATTTTGTCATATTTTTATTATCATTAGCATTTTACATAATGCGTCTGCATAAAGCAATCTAATTGAACAAACCTATATTCTTCTTCTTCTTCTGTCGTGTGGGTTTCGAGTCGATCGACCCGATGAACCCTGGTGTCAGAGTTTTAAAACCGCCTAATACATAACCTTCATTAAAAAACGATGCTTAAAAATTAAAAAATCAAGATTTTATTCATTTCCCATTGCAAAAACAAAAGACATTCGTTGATTTGAATTCAGAATGCCGGCGCAAGATCAAAGAGGGTTTAAATACACAAGATAGAATCATTTCTTTTAACGGTATTTTTCTTTATGGTGTAGGAAACATGGGGATATGACTTATTTCCAAAATGAAATTCTTCATTACGAGTGGGTTTTTGAGTCCACAAAATACTCGATAAACTCTGATGTCAGAGTGTTTCAACCGCCTATTAGTAACAACTAAATAGGCCTCTGACATAATTTGTGTAACAACCACTATCAAAAACAGCGACCGGGACAAACGGCATAACGTTTCCAGCCGTGCCCTCCAAAGCACGGAAACTTTTTTCTTACAGACAATCAGGTGATTCAGCCTGCACAGTACAAACGAAACCTCGAAAATCTCACAAAGTGAGCCGTGGAAACCGAACCCACGACCTCCGGATTGAGAAAACACAAGATAGAATTAGTATTTATCAGTATTTATGTTTACCTACAATCATAACATAGCTTTTTTAAATCTGACTTGTAGTTTTAATGAGATTAGCTTTTTTGTGCGTTTTCGCAGTGGTTTTTCGCACATTTTTGACGCGGCCACGGACGTAACCGCCACATGTCGGGGAAAATCTTGAAATCTAGTTGCTTATTTTAGAGTTTTAATCCACTTATACCAACACATTAAATCTACAGTTAACACCGAAAAGACTAGAGTTTTTTTTTTTGTCGTATCCATACGAATCTTACCTCCTCCGCTATGACTCGACTCGTGAAATTGAAACCGTTGTTGCGTGTGATTCTGTTCATCTTTACTGTATCCCCCTCTTTCTTCCCCTTATTTCCCCCCACTTGGAGATTTGTATTGAAAAATATTGGTTGTAAAAAAGAAAAATTAGAAACTTAATTAAAAAATAAATTTTTTGATAGCTATATTTTTATACCGGATGTATTTGCTCTGCCTACCCCGTTAGGGATAAAGGCGTGATTAAAGGTCTGGTTTCCCTTCTGGGTGGCGGAGTTCAGATGGCTCTGTGTAAAAACCAGTACCATCGTTCAATCCCCTAGATTAGGTAGCCGACCCCGTGAAAAACGGGAAAAAGGCTAGGAAGATGACGATTATTCAAAAGTGTTCAACGAAATAGTACATTGTTTAACGAGTGGAGAACATGACCGATTCCCACGAGGGTGTAGTTTGAGGCCCGAAGCGTAGCTGAGGGCCTCAATACACAAGAGTTGGGAATCGCATTTTCTTCCGAGTTATACATAGTGCTTTATACTACACCAATGAGGAAAATATAATTAAAAATCCTTGTAAAATAAAGAATGATATCACTTACATGAGAAGATATCTTAAGAACATTTGAAGTGTCATCATCCATTCGAACAGAACACAAACAAACAAAACACATTATTAATACAGTAACACACTGTTACACATTACATCGAAAACACTAAACACTTCATTTATATTTAAAAAGTCAAATAAATCAAAGAACGAAAAATAATTCGCGCGGACATGTTGATTTTGCCATATTTTTTACTTAAAAATATAAAAGAGGCAAATGAAGCAAACCACATACTGCCAAAAAATGTAAGTGGCCAGTATCATTTTGTGGGCTTCGAGATACAAACTTTTTGATTTTTGGCATCCGCCTGTTTCTTGTTTTGAATTATGAATTAAAAAAAAAACAAAGGAGGGGAGAAAATACTTTCTCCCCTAGGGGAGAAAGTAAATCCCATATATTTTTGCCGCCCGCATATTCGTTCGTCTGGATTTACGTACTTTCTTCCCTTTTTTCAAGTAAGAACTAATATACTTTCCGAATAGGTGTAGTATAAAGTAGATTTTTCTACTTTGTAAAAACATATGCGGTTCATTTTATGTCTCGCCAACATATTGATCAAATTTTTTTTTTAATACTAATGTCTACCATTTATAAAAACACCATAAAGAAAGACAAAACGCCCCCATCTGGTAAAAACTTGGTAATACGGTGGACGCGCTATAAAAATCTTCCTTGTAATTAGAGTTTGCAAAAGTTGGTGTAAGTGACAAACTCGGAGCGATTTGGGTATGGAAGCATGCAGAGTGTGACCACAGTGTAATATATGAGTCTGACGAGAACGTCAGACTATTGAATTATACTGTGGTGTGACGGTGTAAGTGAAAGTTTTCCACAAACTGCCCCTGTAGCATGCCACCGCGCGATAACGAATATATCGCATCTATCTGTCAAACTGCCATACAATTTGACAGATAGATGTGCTAAAATGTGTGATAAAACGGGTATCGCGGCTGAATGCTACAGGGGCAGATAGTGGTTTCAGTCAACGAAATTGAACAACTGTCACAAGAAATCCTCTCAGGGAATTATTCTTTTTACTTCCTCCAATGATTCATTGCTGTCTCATTCTTGCATCAGATCACGAATTTTACGGGGGTCTGAATTGGGCCTTTGAGGCCGTTTTTCGAGTTCTTTGTTAAGTGATGTTTTCCTGTTTCTGGCCATATTTTCCTAGCTGCTGCCATGGGTCTCATACTTGTATCAAATCACGAATTTTACTAAGGTCAGAATTGACCAGAAGTAGCCATTTTTTTGGTACACCTTTTACGGATTTTTTTAATTATTTTTCCCTAGATTAGCCCATATTTTCCCATCTGCTGCCAGGGGTCTGATCTTTGTATCATGTCACGTGGGATATTTGCGGCGCTCTCTCGATCATCACCTTGCAAGATTTTTATATACAACTAGCTTTCCGCCTGCGGTTTTACCCACGATAAATGTTTTCCCGTGGGAATTAAGTATTTTCCCACGGTAAAAAGTAGCCTATGTCCGTCTTCAGGTAACTATAAATCAGCATGCCTTTCATCTAAATCCGTTCAGCAGTTTAGGCGTGAAAGAGCAACAAACAGACAGACAGAGTTACTTTCGCATTTATAATATATATAAGTTGTGTTGATAATTATCAGATCAAACGTATGTCTCTCCAAACGCCCAGACTCTTAATTAATTATCTTTTTAATTACATGCTTCCATGCTGGACTAGGAGTGATAGAAAAACATAGAATGTGCTTGCTGCATTTCCTCCCGGGCATGCTGTAAAAACCAGCTAAGGGATTCGAGGGTTTCAGTATTGTAATTTAGGCGATGGGCTGACAACCTGTCACTATAGCAATATATACAGATCTATCTGGAATATCCCTCAAGATTTGTGAGACGTGGCGGAACGATCTTTGTTTGGGTCGTTTACGCTCTACCCCATTAGGGATAAAGGCGTGATTATAATATGTATGTATGTATGTATGTATGTATTTAATTACAAATCTGTGTTTTTGACACTGAGATAAGAAACACGAACTGAATTATTCAAAAGTGCGAAAATACTTCTCATTTCATGTGGATTTTTTTTATTCTTGTTCTTTATAAATAATCGCTTTTCCCTTACGTCTTGTACCCTCAACAAGGGAAGTTGAGCAGAGTATCCTCTCGATCCCTAATAAGCATACGAATGGCTCCCCGGCAAACTTGACGCTAATCACCGCGCGTTAGACCGTGTATTGCAAATACAAGATGGCCGACTATATAAAAAAAAACTCATTTTTTTAATAAAACTATTTTTGATGGATTTTATAGACCATATAAACTCCTGAAAAAGGTCCAAAATGTAGGAAATTTCAAAATACATTAAATCACAACTTAAATCCGTTAAAAATAGTTTATTAAAATGAGCTAACTAACGTGTAACTCCATTTATGTTTTTTTATGTAAAAAATTGGTAAGTAGTTGAAAAAGCAAGTTTATGTCGTGTGTATTAAACTCGGAATGAAAAAAAACTACTTATTTTCTTTTTCATGTTTTCACCTCCACTATTATGAAACGCAACAAAACTTACTTAACCATCATCATCATCTTCCTAGCCTTTTTCCCGTATTTCACGGGGTCGGCTACCTAATCTAGGGGATTGAACGAGGGTACTGGTTTTTACACAGAGCGACTGCCATCTGACCTCCGCAACCCAGAAGGGAAACCAGACCCAATCCTAGATTAGGTTACACAACCTTTGAATTTCTTCGTAGGTGTGTGCAGGTTTCCTCACGATGTTTTCCTTCACCGTAAAAGCGCCGAATAAACGTACATATGAATTCGAAAACCGAAAAACACATTGGTACGTGGTGGGATTCGACCCACGACCTCCTGCACAGAAGGCCGCGGCCCTATCCACTACACCATCCGGGCTTAGCAACAATACTTACTTAACCAATGGTCAAATACTTATTCTTTAACTCAAATATCTCTTTCTGTGGATTATCATCGGTCAAGCCGCCCTAACATAACAAGAGATCAAATGGTAGACAGGCGGCGAGAAAAGTGTTACAGAAAGAATTTTCTTGTTTCAGTTCAGTTGCATACATACATATCACGCCTGTATCCCTAATGGAGTAGGCAGAGCGTCAACGACCCAAACAAAGGTCGTTCCGCCACGTCTGACAAGTTTTGAGGGCTGTTTATGATAGATCTGTATATTACTGTAGTTCTTCTTCTGTCGTGTGGGTTTGGAGTCATTCGACCCGATGAACCCTGGTGTCAAAGTTTTTAAACCGCCTAATAGCACAGCTAATAGACCTCTGACATGGTTTGTGTAACGACCGCTGCTATCAAAGAAAGCGACCGGGACCGACGGTTTAACGTGCCCTCCGAAGCATGGAATCACTTTTCTTTTCGGACAATCAGGTGATTCAGCCTGCAATGTCCTAAGCAAACTGGGGAAAATGTCACAAAGTGATAAATTAACAAATATCAACTTTGTGTTCCCCCCTGGGAATCGAACCCAGGACCTCCGGATCGAGAGCCCATGGCTCAGACCACTAGACCACAGAGGAAGTTTGATACGATAGCCCATAATAATAATAACACGGAAACTCTGGGTTCCTACAACTATAATTGAAGTGAAACTTCTTTAGTCGCGTTGAGAGTAAAATTACAAGGTCGCGTCACGGAAATACGTCACGCACTCAGTCATGCTGAAACGAAAGAAGAAACGGAATGTCAAAGAAGTTTCACTTCTAACCTGTGTGCTCGGCACACACGCTCTTTTTTTCTACGCTACGATACGTAAAGAGTTTTTTTTATCAGTATTGGAAGAGTAGAACTCTTCGCGACTGTACCAATAAAACCGCGAGTGTGAGGGGGTCGCTATCTGCCGGCCGCAGCTAAGCAAAGTAAATGTTATTTTTAGGGCCCGCGGAGCCGCGGACCGCTGGACCGACCAGGCTACATCAATTGAATAGATCGCAATTTTTGTTTGACACACGTTTGGACACAGAGGCGGTATGGTCTTTTGCTATAGCCTGTCCTGAATGGAACAATACAATTAAAAAATAATGTTTGACAAGGTAGTTTGAAACAATGACGAAGGAAGTTTGAAATGAGGTCCATAATATGAGATCATTTGACTTGTTTTTCAGTAATCATGGCCAGGATGCAAGTATTTTTGAGCCAAGTTCTTATTTTCTTACTCGGACCGTGACCGAACCGAATGAGTGTTTCGTTTTTTCACGTGGGGTTAAGATAAGTAGGTATATTCCTTTGGAAGTTAGTACCTACCTACCTTAGATGTTTATGTCCTAAAAATGTAATGGAGAACTTGGCTCAAAAATACTTGCATCCTGGCCATGATTACTGAAAAACAAGTCAAATGATCTCATATTATGGACCTCATTTCAAACTTCCTTCGTCATTGTTTCAAACTACCTTGTCAAACATTATTTTTTAATTGTATCTTAAATTTTTATATTACCTACATTAGAAAGTGCTCGTCATACTGAATTATTGTTTTATTATAACACATTTGCTCGTAAAGGGTATCTTATTACACCAATTTCAATATTGTATTGTATCTTATTACGTACTTGTGCGTAATCGTAATGTAAAATGCACGAGTGCTGTAAAACACACTTTTTAATTAGGTAAAACGCACGGTTTAACGAACGGTACTTTTTTAAATCTTAGCAAAGAGTTTTTATGGCAGAAAAGTGGTCAACATTTTATAAATAAAATTAACTTTGGGAGATAAAGTATAATAAAATAAACATTTAATTCTTATTTTAACATATAACAATAAACATTTATTTAATTCTTTGATTTAATTATTTTTTACAATAAATTACAACCATTTATCTGTAACAAAATCAAAAAAATATTAATTTACTTTATTAGTAATACTGGCTGGTTTTTGTTTCTTTGTACTATGGCTTAAAAAAGAAAGCGTTGATGCGCGCGCATCCTAATTTGTGAATAAGTAAAAATTATTCCGCGCGCTTTTTCTTTTCGCTGTATTGTTAATTTTTTTTATCTAATTCTATTCATTTCCTCGCAAATTATGTTATAAAACGTCGTACGACATACGTGCGCTTTGATAATTACAGCCTCTGCCTTCTTATAGCCCTCGCCTACGGCTCGGGCCACAGAGTACTATACTATTACCCTGACGGGCTCGGGCTAGCAATATCGCCTCGGCTGTAATGATCAACCCACCGCACTTATATCAATGTACTATTACGGATTCTGTGTGGCACAGCCCACGGGCCAAATCGATTTTGACAGTTGAACAGAGCTTGGTAATTCTACATACAGTCGTACAAGGATCTTTTGGCGCGTGGGTGACATTGACAGCATGTCCGCGGACATGTATACTAGGTAATCTGTGCTGTCAATGTCACCCACGCGCCAAAATATCCTTGTACGACTGTATAGGTACTCCTAGCTTTATTAAAGTGAAGTAAGTGTATAAAGCTAAAACGCGGTGGTGTTAACGTATTCATCGCGCAAAATTTACTGCGTAAAGGGTGCTGCCGTACGCGTAACACCTCATATACAGTGTGTTTTTTTTTTTCGGTCACTTTTATTCTCCTGTTTTAAATAGTATAAGGGGGTTTGAGAGCTGCGACAGGGACGCAATCAAGTTTAAAATATATTGTGCCTGAAATACAAACATTTTTATGAATATTTTACGTTTGGCGACAATCGCAACTAAGGGTCCATTTTATAATCCATTATAATAATAATTCGCACTAAGCATAGAAGCTATGTATTGCAAATGTGCTTAAAGTTCTGGGTGCGCGGAAGCGTGTTTTTCATACAAAGACAAAGACCAGACAATGAGAAACACGCTTCCGTGCGCGGGCTAGCAGATCCCGCTCCTACGCGCGGAGAAGCGTTTTCAGTTATGTTCTACACTGCGTGTTTTCCATACAAACCGGGCGTACGAAGTCGCGGGCACAGCTATAATATAAATTTGACAGTTGTACCATCTGTTTTTGCACGGATTTTGCTGTCAAGTGTTTTCTAAGATAAGATCTCGGCCCGTATTTATAATCAGCTCTCAAGAGTGACAGCGAGTTTGTGTTCGTATCAGAAATGTCATTTCAGTACAAAACAGCCTGTCAAATCCATACTTAATATTGCGCTCAATCTTGAGATCGCTTTATAAATACGAGCCTTATAACTTTTTGAGTCTGTATCTTTCTCTCGAAGGAGAAAGATATCAAGTACCTAAGTTGTCATTGGTAGCAATTCGTGGTTGCAAAATACGCGACTTAACTAATATAAGTCCATACCTGTCACTTTCTATCCATGAGAGAAAAGAACGGGATGGCAATAACTTTAGTTGAGATTTAGTGAAGTCAGGATGGTTACGAATTTATTGAGCCCATTAGCAAAATGTGACTCAAATTCGCATTGTGAAGCCATTTTTAAAATAATAATAATAATTATAACTTATTTCAATATGTATTGCATATATACTATATAAGGGATTTGAGGGTTTCAGTATTGTGATTTAGGCGATGGGCTGACAACCTGTCACTATAGCAATATACAGATCAATCTGGAATATCCCTCAAAACTTGTCAGACGTGGCGGAACGACCTTTGTTTAGGTCGTTTACGCTCTGGCTAGTCAACCGTAAAACATATGTTTGTAACGAGGTTATTGTCTGCGGTTTCGAAAATTGAAACTCAGCCAAGTTTCAAAGAAGGAGCTGTTTATGGGCCGCAAAACAAGTTGGTATCGATAACGCATCGTTAAAAAAACGGAGATGAGTAAGTTGGATACTTATCTTTTCTCCTGAATAAATTGTACTATCTGCCCACCCTGTATACGAGTTATACCTCACAGGACTATAATAAAGCGACTTTTGACTGGTTTTATAGCCTCTACGTGCGCGGCGTAGAACGAGTACATTATTTACAAGCCGCACTGGATAGGGTAAATTCTTTTTTTTGAAAGAAAGACTGCGCAACGCAAAGAAGGGTAATATTTTTATATTTTTATTTGTTCTTTTGTGGCAATCTAGAGACCAAACACGTCGACCGATTTTAATTATTTTTACTTCAATCGATTCGTCTTAATCTTGCAAGTGTCACTGAAGACATGATTTAGGCCCGTATTTATGATTAGCTCTCAAGAGTGACAGCGAGTTTGAGTTCGTATCAGAAATGTCATTCCAGTACAAAATTACCTGTCAAATCCGCACTCAATATTGCTCTCAATCTTGAGGTCGCTTTATAAATACGAGCCTTTGTTTAAAATTAAATATTGCGCCAATAAGATGTCAATTTTGTGAAAATTAAAAAAAAATATCTTTGACGAACTATGCTGTTGTATAGGTATTTGCAATTCAGTATTAGGTTTCTTACATCATTTTCGTTTTAAATGACCGTTTAGGATCTATAACGATTTAAAGTTTTAAAGTTAAAATTACTTGTTTGTGAAGGTACCCAAGGTTAGCAGCAGTTACTGGCGGGTCTAAACTAAACTATTGCTAAAATAAACTGCTACAATTGCTGCCGATTCGGTTACAGAACCAACTTAACTTTTTTAAGTTTAGTCCTGTCACTTTCCATCTCAAACGAACAGAAAAGGATGGCAGTATAGACGGACTTATTATAAACCTGTCACATAGATCGAATGCACGAAACGAAACGCATTTTAGTTGGGACCCCATCACAGCTTAATTTGACTTATTTTGAGCGTTATACGTCAGTTTGACACAATTATAATCAGCTGTTGTGTTTTATTTATTTATTTATTTATTTATTTATTGAAGTATTATAACAAATAGTACAGCTTAATTTTATATAAAGCAGTGCAACATAAACCCGATCTATGTTCGATCGATGTTGCTGTCTCTATTTTATTCGAATTTGAGAAAGTGACAGGACTAAACTTAAATTAGTTAAGTTTTCCGAATCGAGACCTTGGCGGGTTAGGTACTACCTGTCAGCTATCACTAAAATAGCTGTTTGAGCATAATTTGACCCATGTTTCTCGGAGTTTGCTTAGTTTGTATCCCTCTCTGGCAGTTTTTGGTAAGTTCACTATCTGTATGACTTACAGTCAGTTCTGCCTCTATGTAAATTGTAATCCTTCTTGTGTTTCCTACTAATATTACTTGTATAAATGCGAATGTTTGGATGTTTAAATGTTCGTAACTCAAAATAGTTTCCTTGAAACATCTTGTCAAAATAGAAATTACAATATATAGCACACATTTCTAACGCTTCGTCTAAGACAGTATTAAAGAAACTGCGAAAATTAAAAACTATATGAAGAATTTTATAGCAAATAACTAAAAAATGTAATTTCATTATTTCACCGTACGACGCAGAGTACGTAGGTACTCCCACGTAATCATGCATCCATCGGTACCAACAAGTCGTGTCGGTCGTAGGTATAAGATAGGGTTACAAACCCAACAAAAATCATCTAGGCGCATATTTATAATCAGCTCTCAAGAGTGACAGCAAGTTTGAGTTCGTATCAGAAATGTCATTCCAGTACAAAATTACCTGTCAAATCCGCACTCAATATTGCTCTCAATCTTGAGATCGCTTTATAAATACTCTTAGCTTTTAGCTAGCTTGTTAGCTCTTGACTCTAGACACAAAGGTCAGCGATGACCGATGAGGATGCCTATGAATCTAAACCCAAAAGACCACCATCCCGCCTCAGGCCCACAACAAGTAGGTACTTATACCACCGACGTTAACTGGCCATTTCCCTTGCCATTGGGATCACTATAAATCAGTCACACGTCAGGAAGCTACAGCACTCGCCACTTACCGCCAGATGCATTTACAAAATGGCATCCATACCGGGTGTAAGGGACAGCGTAACAGGAACTGATAGGGGTTAGGTTGCTCAGTCAACGAAGCTGTACAATTTTTACAAGGAAATTCTTTTAAGAAAAAAAAATTGCTTTTCCATGTCGTCATTTTGTATGGGAAGTCATTTCTTTTTAGAGTAAAATTTCAAGGTCAGATGACGGAAATACGTCAGGGCGGAGAACGGAAGTGTCAGATGACGAAAATACGTCAGGGCGGGGAACGGAAGTCGAAATGTCAAAAATGACAAAGAAACGCTTCAACACGTGTGCTCGGTGCTCGGCACACACGCTCTTTTTTTTAATTTCCTAATAAAATTTCTTGGTGAAAGTTGTTCAGTTTCGTTGACTGAGCAACCCCTATCCTATCAGTTTCTGGTACGCTGTCCCTTACACCCCATTAAGACACCTAACTATTCAGAAAAAAATCGTTTGATATAAACCCAATATACAGTCGTACAAGGATCTTTTGAGCGGCGTTGCAGTTTTGTTCTGTTATTTGCTATTTTTGATTATTGAATATAAGCGCGAATTAATTGCGCTTATAATTCAATAATTAAAAGTAGTAAATAATAGATAGATAATGAATAATAATTGGTACTTGACTGGTAGCTTAAAAAATTCAAAACGTTTATATTTATGAACTAATGGCTAAAAATATTGTGG
>JARACY010003968.1:0-29566 GCA_029255725.1 Scrobipalpa atriplicella | reverse complement strand
TTTTACTTTTCAGTTAGTTTCTCGCATAGCAACATCGAAATTTTGAAACTATAATAAATTACCTATATGTGCTATCAACAAATATTTATCAACAGTATTTTAAGTAGGTATATTCTTAACTTTTATTGCCAACATTAACTGATTAAATAATTTTATGTTTTGTTAAAAGTTGTGCAGTCGATTTGGTCGGTTTGGTATACAATAGTAAAAATAATGAATATGCAAATGTTTGAATAATAGTGTTGTGTTGTATGTGTGGTGGTGTGGTAGTGGTACTTAAATACTCACCATCGTCTGCGATTTTTGGAATCGGAGTTTGTTCCTGAAATAAATTTTATCGTTTCAGTATGCATACATACTTTTTATAAATAATTATGCCTTATTCATAACGTTAGTTAGGTAGTTAGGTACTAACTTTATATTAAGTAAGTTTTTGGAGTTATGTTTTTAAGTCATAGTATTTATTAATAAATTCATGTCACGTGTTTATGTTGGCATGATACTTAGTAGGTACCTACTAGTATATAATCTCATGTATATCTTATATATATGTTTTAATCTGCATAATAAAACAGTAATTGAGGGAATAACACGTCTCAGATATTACCTT
Organism: Scrobipalpa atriplicella; assembly: GCA_029255725.1. Classification (NCBI taxonomy): domain Eukaryota; kingdom Metazoa; phylum Arthropoda; class Insecta; order Lepidoptera; family Gelechiidae; genus Scrobipalpa; species Scrobipalpa atriplicella. The sequence goes on along the minus strand of JARACY010003968.1, from coordinate 28,956 downwards.
CAATGTATGATACTTATTACATTTATACCTAGCTCTATTTATTTATTTTGAATTATGCTTAGTTGGATTTCGATATAGAATCTAACAATCGATCGATTAATTAACGAGACTTACCTACGTTTTTAAAAATATTTTAGTTTAATCATGCGTCAAGCAAGCAAACATCAATACGTCAAGTTTTATCTATTATTATGGTGTGAATATGACCGATAAAACGCATTCACATCACATATTTTAATCGTCTGTAGTTCGTCTACCTACACCGTAACAAGTCCGGCTTTCAAAATTACGAAAGAAAATAACTTAAGTGTCAATAGAAAAAACGACACAGTTTAGTAAGAGACAAGGCAAATTGGCAAATATATCGATCGGCAAAAAAATACGGAATAAAATCTAAATATTATTATATAATTTACCTACCACTAAAGAAATTATTTAGTTTGTAGCACTTGCTGATAACGTTTGTGACGACCATGCTTTAAACCTATATTTAAAGTAAATTCAGAATTTAAACAACAAGTAAGATCACGAAAAAGACTGAATTATTCTAAAATAGAAATAAATAAAATAGAAATAAGACTTACCAGACGTAAATCCTTAGATTTGTAGAGGACCGCGGTTAAATTATCCTGAGACATGGTTACGTGCGGGTTCTGCGCTAGTCGGTTCACAACTAGCGATACATTTGGCGATGCCAATGAATGGCCAGGAGGCGTGTCTACTACGCAAACATTATACGCTACTTTACTATACACTACTCATTGAAAACACGAGCTGGCTTATCACACCGGTAGTTTATCAGCAATGTATGAAGACGCCGCACTGCCCGGATCACCAGACTTCACGGTCAATGTCACGGTGTGAAATAATTATCGCGTTGTTGGCGAAAATGATGGATAACTTTAAAGAACAATAAAATGTTAATGATTTTGACAATTTATAATTAAGTCAATAAATTGGTATCTTAAAACACGCGTACCTACAGGTAGTTTTATGCGTTCTAAGTATTTTATATATGTAATAGCAGAAACTATTTTGTGGCAATATTATTGATTTATGGCTAGTTTTTTAATAATAAATTAATGATCAATACTGTAAGTATACTTACAACTAAAATTACGTAAGAAGAATAAAAAAATTATCACCCCCGACCCCCACACGTAGACACTAGAATAAGCGGTATTTTATTTAAATGATAAGCGTTAGCGATAATGGTGAAAATGTATCAAAATTATATTTGCTCTGCATTTTCTCACTTTTGTATTTCTCCAAAAGTTAAAAACTTTAATCTTGAAGTTCTTGAACTCATTAATAAAGCATTTTTTTTATAAATACTACTATTGATTCGTGGACGGCATAACCTAACAAAATCTTGACTAAAATTATTGCCGTCCCTTGCTGTTTTCTCATGATAGAAAATGACAGGTATAGACTTATATTAGTTAAGTCGTGATTTTATCAACTACGAATTGCTACCATTCATATGACGTGTTCGAACAAACTAGGTAGGTACCTAATAGGATGGCTCTGAAAGGTGTATTAATTTCAAATCCATATATCTCTGACTATAAACACTTGCACCACATATTGGCACGAGCTAAAATAGCGCGTAACATCTGTGGGGTCCATCCAGCGCTCGCAGCTGCCGGACATGCGCCCGCGCAGCGTGTGGGTCACTTTCGCGCTGCATTATGCGCAAAAGGGGATTTTTTTCTAACTCATTGAATCGAACAGTTGATCACTGATGTGCTGATTTTGTTTGCATTTCAATAAATCAATAATATACTTAGTTAGAAAAGTTGTATATTTCCTTTGTATGAGGTATGTTGTCATAAACCTAAGCTATTAAGTAGTATATAATGTACCTAGGTATACACTTAGGTACTTATTTATATCACAGACATCTAGGTACATTATCACACAGTTGCCATATTTTTAACGTTGTTGTTTTATTACTTATAAACTAAAATGATAATAATAAAAAATGTATAGAAAACTCATGACTTAACTAATATAAGTCTATACCTGTCATTTTCTATCATGAGAAAACAGCAAGGGACGGCAATAATTTTAGTCAAGATTTTGTCTAGGTTATGCCGTCCACGAATCAATAGTAGTATTTATAAAAAAAATGCTTTATTAATGAGTTCAAGAACTTCAAGATTAAAGTTTTTAACTTTTGGAGAAATACAAAAGTGAGAAAATGCAGAGCAAATATAATTTTGATACATTTTCACCATTATCGCTAACGCTTATCATTTAAATAAAATACCGCTTATTCTAGTGTCTACGTGTGGGGGTCGGGGGTGATAATTTTTTTATTCTTCTTACGTAATTTTAGTTGTAAGTATACTTACAGTATTGATCATTAATTTATTATTAAAAAACTAGCCATAAATCAATAATATTGCCACAAAATAGTTCTGCTATTACATATATAAAATACTTAGAACGCATAAAACTACTGTAGGTACGCGTGTTTTAAGATACCAATTTATTGACTTAATTATAAATTGTCAAAATCATTAACATTTTATTGTTCTTTAAAGTTATCCATCATTTTCGCCAACAACGCGATAATTATTTCACACCGTGACATTGACCGTGAAGTCTGGTGATCCGGGCAGTGCGGCGTCTTCATACATTGCTGATAAACTACCGGTGTGATAAGCCAGCTCGTGTTTTCAATGAGTAGTGTATAGTAAAGTAGCGTATAATGTTTGCGTAGTAGACACGCCTCCTGGCCATTCATTGGCATCGCCAAATGTATCGCTAGTTGTGAACCGACTAGCGCAGAACCCGCACGTAACCATGTCTCAGGATAATTTAACCGCGGTCCTCTACAAATCTAAGGATTTACGTCTGGTAAGTCTTATTTCTATTTTATTTATTTCTATTTTAGAATAATTCAGTCTTTTTCGTGATCTTACTTGTTGTTTAAATTCTGAATTTACTTTAAATATAGGTTTAAAGCATGGTCGTCACAAACGTTATCAGCAAGTGCTACAAACTAAATAATTTCTTTAGTGGTAGGTAAATTATATAATAATATTTAGATTTTATTCCGTATTTTTTTGCCGATCGATATATTTGCCAATTTGCCTTGTCTCTTACTAAACTGTGTCGTTTTTTCTATTGACACTTAAGTTATTTTCTTTCGTAATTTTGAAGCCGGACTTGTTACGGTGTAGGTAGACGAACTACAGACGATTAAAATATGTGATGTGAATGCGTTTTATCGGTCATATTCACACCATAATAATAGATAAAACTTGACGTATTGATGTTTGCTTGCTTGACGCATGATTAAACTAAAATATTTTTAAAAACGTAGGTAAGTCTCGTTAATTAATCGATCGATTGTTAGATTCTATATCGAAATCCAACTAAGCATAATTCAAAATAAATAAAATAGAGCTAGGTATAAATGTAATAAGTATCATACATTGAAGGTAATATCTGAGACGTGTTATTCCCCTCAATTACTGTTTTATTATGCAGATTAAAACATATATATAAGATATACATGAGATTATAATACTAGTAGGTACCTACTAAGTATCATGCCAACATAAACACGTGACATGAATTTATTAATAAATACTATGACTTAAAAACATAACTCCAAAAACTTACTTAATATAAAGTTAGTACCTAACTACCTAACTAACGTTATGAATAAGGCATAATTATTTATAAAAAGTATGTATGCATACTGAAACGATAAAATTTATTTCAGGAACAAACTCCGATTCCAAAAATCGCAGACGATGGTGAGTATTTAAGTACCACTACCACACACAAACATCCACATACTCTGCATGTGGCAAAATGGTTTTGTCCAAGACACACCCACTATATCGTCAAGGAATTTACATACTTAGACAAAAAATTTAATATTTAAGAAAAAACTGTATGACTGTAAAACGCAACTGCGTACAACAAAACAAGTGAACTTTACAAATCATTAAGGTCTTTCAAAACGAAAAATGGTGGGTATCTATCATACAGGAGTTACCTTCTCGACTACTCCGGAGGCCTCGTGGCCCATGATCATGGGCTCCTTGAGCACGAAGTGGCCGCACGCGCCGCTCTGCCAGTAGTGCACGTCTGAGCCGCAGATGCCCACACTGTCCATACGAAGCAGCACCTCTAATAAAAAAACACGCACAATGATTATTAAATAACATGAGGTATTGAGGAAGTATGTATGTGTGATCCTCAGGGCACCCCACTACATAGGGCCTTTAAGAGCAGTCTGCACTTTCCCCTATTTTGTAGTTGGTAGAGGTCATGTCATTTTATCCGATTCTTACATTGCAGTTTGCAGTAGTGACCTTCCGTAATGCAGCTTATAACCTAATTTATTGCAGCTAGCTAACTATCGAATTTATTCGAATCAACTATATTCAATATGGTTTTGTTATGAGGGAAGGTATATTAAATCATCATATCATCATCATCTTGATATAAAAAGTTTTACTTTTCAGTTAGTTTCTCGCATAGCAACATCGAAATTTTGAAACTATAATAAATTACCTATATGTGCTATCAACAAATATTTATCAACAGTATTTTAAGTAGGTATATTCTTAACTTTTATTGCCAACATTAACTGATTAAATAATTTTATGTTTTGTTAAAAGTTGTGCAGTCGATTTGGTCGGTTTGGTATACAATAGTAAAAATAATGAATATGCAAATGTTTGAATAATAGTGTTGTGTTGTATGTGTGGTGGTGTGGTAGTGGTACTTAAATACTCACCATCGTCTGCGATTTTTGGAATCGGAGTTTGTTCCTGAAATAAATTTTATCGTTTCAGTATGCATACATACTTTTTATAAATAATTATGCCTTATTCATAACGTTAGTTAGGTAGTTAGGTACTAACTTTATATTAAGTAAGTTTTTGGAGTTATGTTTTTAAGTCATAGTATTTATTAATAAATTCATGTCACGTGTTTATGTTGGCATGATACTTAGTAGGTACCTACTAGTATTATAATCTCATGTATATCTTATATATATGTTTTAATCTGCATAATAAAACAGTAATTGAGGGAATAACACGTCTCAGATATTACCTTCAATGTATGATACTTATTACATTTATACCTAGCTCTATTTATTTATTTTGAATTATGCTTAGTTGGATTTCGATATAGAATCTAACAATCGATCGATTAATTAACGAGACTTACCTACGTTTTTAAAAATATTTTAGTTTAATCATGCGTCAAGCAAGCAAACATCAATACGTCAAGTTTTATCTATTATTATGGTGTGAATATGACCGATAAAACGCATTCACATCACATATTTTAATCGTCTGTAGTTCGTCTACCTACACCGTAACAAGTCCGGCTTTCAAAATTACGAAAGAAAATAACTTAAGTGTCAATAGAAAAAACGACACAGTTTAGTAAGAGACAAGGCAAATTGGCAAATATATCGATCGGCAAAAAAATACGGAATAAAATCTAAATATTATTTATATAATTTACCTACCACTAAAGAAATTATTTAGTTTGTAGCACTTGCTGATAACGTTTGTGACGACCATGCTTTAAACCTATATTTAAAGTAAATTCAGAATTTAAACAACAAGTAAGATCACGAAAAAGACTGAATTATTCTAAAATAGAAATAAATAAAATAGAAATAAGACTTACCAGACGTAAATCCTTAGATTTGTAGAGGACCGCGGTTAAATTATCCTGAGACATGGTTACGTGCGGGTTCTGCGCTAGTCGGTTCACAACTAGCGATACATTTGGCGATGCCAATGAATGGCCAGGAGGCGTGTCTACTACGCAAACATTATACGCTACTTTACTATACACTACTCATTGAAAACACGAGCTGGCTTATCACACCGGTAGTTTATCAGCAATGTATGAAGACGCCGCACTGCCCGGATCACCAGACTTCACGGTCAATGTCACGGTGTGAAATAATTATCGCGTTGTTGGCGAAAATGATGGATAACTTTAAAGAACAATAAAATGTTAATGATTTTGACAATTTATAATTAAGTCAATAAATTGGTATCTTAAAACACGCGTACCTACAGGTAGTTTTATGCGTTCTAAGTATTTTATATATGTAATAGCAGAACTATTTTGTGGCAATATTATTGATTTATGGCTAGTTTTTTAATAATAAATTAATGATCAATACTGTAAGTATACTTACAACTAAAATTACGTAAGAAGAATAAAAAAATTATCACCCCCGACCCCCACACGTAGACACTAGAATAAGCGGTATTTTATTTAAATGATAAGCGTTAGCGATAATGGTGAAAATGTATCAAAATTATATTTGCTCTGCATTTTCTCACTTTTGTATTTCTCCAAAAGTTAAAAACTTTAATCTTGAAGTTCTTGAACTCATTAATAAAGCATTTTTTTTATAAATACTACTATTGATTCGTGGACGGCATAACCTAACAAAATCTTGACTAAAATTATTGCCGTCCCTTGCTGTTTTCTCATGATAGAAAATGACAGGTATAGACTTATATTAGTTAAGTCATGAGTTTTCTATACATTTTTTATTATTATCATTTTAGTTTATAAGTAATAAAACAACAACGTTAAAAATATGGCAACTGTGTGATAATGTACCTAGATGTCTGTGATATAAATAAGTACCTAAGTGTATACCTAGGTACATTATATACTACTTAATAGCTTAGGTTTATGACAACATACCTCATACAAAGGAAATATACAACTTTTCTAACTAAGTATATTATTGATTTATTGAAATGCAAACAAAATCAGCACATCAGTGATCAACTGTTCGATTCAATGAGTTAGAAAAAAATCCCCTTTTGCGCATAATGCAGCGCGAAAGTGACCCACACGCTGCGCGGGCGCATGTCCGGCAGCTGCGAGCGCTGGATGGACCCCACAGATGTTACGCGCTATTTTAGCTCGTGCCAATATGTGGTGCAAGTGTTTATAGTCAGAGATATATGGATTTGAAATTAATACACCTTTCAGAGCCATCCTATTAGGTACCTACCTAGTTTGTTCGAACACGTCATATGAATGGTAGCAATTCGTAGTTGATAAAATCACGACTTAACTAATATAAGTCTATACCTGTCATTTTCTATCATGAGAAAACAGCAAGGGACGGCAATAATTTTAGTCAAGATTTTGTTAGGTTATGCCGTCCACGAATCAATAGTAGTATTTATAAAAAAAATGCTTTATTAATGAGTTCAAGAACTTCAAGATTAAAGTTTTTAACTTTTGGAGAAATACAAAAGTGAGAAAATGCAGAGCAAATATAATTTTGATACATTTTCACCATTATCGCTAACGCTTATCATTTAAATAAAATACCGCTTATTCTAGTGTCTACGTGTGGGGGTCGGGGGTGATAATTTTTTTATTCTTCTTACGTAATTTTAGTTGTAAGTATACTTACAGTATTGATCATTAATTTATTATTAAAAAACTAGCCATAAATCAATAATATTGCCACAAAATAGTTCTGCTATTACATATATAAAATACTTAGAACGCATAAAACTACCTGTAGGTACGCGTGTTTTAAGATACCAATTTATTGACTTAATTATAAATTGTCAAAATCATTAACATTTTATTGTTCTTTAAAGTTATCCATCATTTTCGCCAACAACGCGATAATTATTTCACACCGTGACATTGACCGTGAAGTCTGGTGATCCGGGCAGTGCGGCGTCTTCATACATTGCTGATAAACTACCGGTGTGATAAGCCAGCTCGTGTTTTCAATGAGTAGTGTATAGTAAAGTAGCGTATAATGTTTGCGTAGTAGACACGCCTCCTGGCCATTCATTGGCATCGCCAAATGTATCGCTAGTTGTGAACCGACTAGCGCAGAACCCGCACGTAACCATGTCTCAGGATAATTTAACCGCGGTCCTCTACAAATCTAAGGATTTACGTCTGGTAAGTCTTATTTCTATTTTATTTATTTCTATTTTAGAATAATTCAGTCTTTTTCGTGATCTTACTTGTTGTTTAAATTCTGAATTTACTTTAAATATAGGTTTAAAGCATGGTCGTCACAAACGTTATCAGCAAGTGCTACAAACTAAATAATTTCTTTAGTGGTAGGTAAATTATATAATAATATTTAGATTTTATTCCGTATTTTTTTGCCGATCGATATATTTGCCAATTTGCCTTGTCTCTTACTAAACTGTGTCGTTTTTTCTATTGACACTTAAGTTATTTTCTTTCGTAATTTTGAAAGCCGGACTTGTTACGGTGTAGGTAGACGAACTACAGACGATTAAAATATGTGATGTGAATGCGTTTTATCGGTCATATTCACACCATAATAATAGATAAAACTTGACGTATTGATGTTTGCTTGCTTGACGCATGATTAAACTAAAATATTTTTAAAAACGTAGGTAAGTCTCGTTAATTAATCGATCGATTGTTAGATTCTATATCGAAATCCAACTAAGCATAATTCAAAATAAATAAATAGAGCTAGGTATAAATGTAATAAGTATCATACATTGAAGGTAATATCTGAGACGTGTTATTCCCTCAATTACTGTTTTATTATGCAGATTAAAACATATATATAAGATATACATGAGATTATAATACTAGTAGGTACCTACTAAGTATCATGCCAACATAAACACGTGACATGAATTTATTAATAAATACTATGACTTAAAAACATAACTCCAAAAACTTACTTAATATAAAGTTAGTACCTAACTACCTAACTAACGTTATGAATAAGGCATAATTATTTATAAAAAGTATGTATGCATACTGAAACGATAAAATTTATTTCAGGAACAAACTCCGATTCCAAAAATCGCAGACGATGGTGAGTATTTAAGTACCACTACCACACCACCACACATACAACACAACACTATTATTCAAACATTTGCATATTCATTATTTTTACTATTGTATACCAAACCGACCAAATCGACTGCACAACTTTTAACAAAACATAAAATTATTTAATCAGTTAATGTTGGCAATAAAAGTTAAGAATATACCTACTTAAAATACTGTTGATAAATATTTGTTGATAGCACATATAGGTAATTTATTATAGTTTCAAAATTTCGATGTTGCTATGCGAGAAACTAACTGAAAAGTAAAACTTTTTATATCAAGATGATGATGATATGATGATTTAATATACCTTCCCTCATAACAAAACCATATTGAATATAGTTGATTCGAATAAATTCGATAGTTAGCTAGCTGCAATAAATTAGGTTATAAGCTGCATTACGGAAGGTCACTACTGCAAACTGCAATGTAAGAATCGGATAAAATGACATGACCTCTACCAACTACAAAATAGGGGAAAGTGCAGACTGCTCTTAAAGGCCCTATGTAGTGGGGTGCCCTGAGGATCACACATACATACTTCCTCAATACCTCATGTTATTTAATAATCATTGTGCGTGTTTTTTTATTAGAGGTGCTGCTTCGTATGGACAGTGTGGGCATCTGCGGCTCAGACGTGCACTACTGGCAGAGCGGCGCGTGCGGCCACTTCGTGCTCAAGGAGCCCATGATCATGGGCCACGAGGCCTCCGGAGTAGTCGAGAAGGTAACTCCTGTATGATAGATAACCCACCATTTTTCGTTTTGAAAGACCTTAATGATTTGTAAAGTTCACTTGTTTTGTTGTACGCAGTTGCGTTTTACAGTCATACAGTTTTTTCTTAAATATTAAATTTTTTGTCTAAGTATGTAAATTCCTTGACGATATAGTGGGTGTGTCTTGGACAAAACCATTTTGCCACATGCAGAGTATGTGGATGTTTGTGTGTGCCATAAATTACGGTATGTAGGGCAGGTTTACGTGTGAATGGTTGATTGTTGGGACTAACTAAATGTTGGCTCAACATAAAATATTTTAAAAATAAATGTAAATTTTAGTGCTTTGGCAAAGTTGTTTGGGACCAATAGAACATGTAATTTAAAGGAATGCAGTACGTTTTTCCCCTGAAGAGCAAATCCCAACAGTTAAGTATTACACGAGTATTACAATCCTTATCGGAGAAAAACAAACATGGAAATAACTATAATAACGCGTAGGTTAAATAAATATGAGGTAAGGTATATAAAGTAATTGTAGTTTAGTTGCATTTGAATAAACTTAGCATAAGTACCGTAACCGTATAAGTACAGGAAGAGAAGAGGATACTTATATCTAAATACGTGATGATGAGAGAGAGAGAGATGATTATTCACTAATTTGAACATTCTAGTAAAACAAGCAGGAGACGGAAATAAGCTGGCACATCTATACTACAACTGACTGAAAAAAAAAACACTGCTTTCCCATACAAATTGTCTGATAGAGGAGATCATTGTGTACGGAAAAGTCAAAAATTTATTTCATTTCCTGGTGTAAATTGTTCAGTTTCGTTGACTGAGCGAGCAACCCCTATCAGTTTGCGTTAAACTGTCCTTTACACCCATACTAAGACCCCGTATATTTTAACTTGTTTAGTTTATCTTTAAACATATTTTACTCGTTGAATATTTTACTGTAACTAAACAAAAAAATTCTTATCTTTAGTACCTAAACCTTGTACAAAGCTTTATTTGTACTTACTTTATAAGATGTTTTTGTTATGCTACAACATATTTTTTTAAAAAGCATGCAGAATTAGTACCTTCTAACTATTCAATTATATACCTAGTAATAACATTCTATATCAGTCGGTCGGTTCTCTCGTAGCAGAATGCACTTTATCAATAGACAAGGTTAATAGAGGACAAACTGCATTTCTATTTTAAGATAAATGCAAGTCGGGAATAACACAACTGCCCCTGTAGCATGCCTCCGCGCGATAACGAATATATCGCATCTATCTGTCAAACTCCCATACAATTTGACAGATAGATGTGTTAAAATGTGTGATAAAACGGCTATCACGGCCCTATCGCGGCTGCATGCTACGGGGGCTGAACAGGAACTCGACAAATAAATCACCAAATAATTTTACTTACCTCACAGAAATCCTCAGCCATCTTCTATTCTTTCAGATCGGAGCCAAAGTGAAGAACCTGAAACCTGGCGACCGCGTGGCCATCGAACCTGGTGTGCCGTGTCGGTACTGCGAGTTCTGCAAGACTGGAAGATACCATCTCTGCCCCGATATCTTATTCTGCGCCACCCCGCCCGTCCACGGAAACTTATGTCGTTACTACAAACATGCTGCAGACTTCTGCTACAAGTGAGTTTCTTTTTGGAAGAGACTGTCCTGTTCTTCAGATAGAATCCAAGCTGGTCTGATAGACATTTTATTCAGTCCCACTTCCACGCATCCCGTCCACGGCAACCTGCTATTTCGCAAGTCATCTTTCTCTGTCACATAGAGAGTGTATTCTTGAAAGCGGCATATCAGCCATGCAGCGACATCCGTTTATTCATCTTCACTTCAAGAGACTGTATTATCCTGAATGGCAGATCCAGTTTTGCTTCAGTATCGCCATCGCTGCTGTTGATTTGATACCTTGTTTATAGAGATGGACTAATACCTCTAACATTGAAATCCTCTGCATTGCAATAGATCATATTTTGCTTTGGCGATATTTTTTTCAAGTAAATGACCTTAAACTTTCTTTTAGACTGCCCGACCACGTGAGCATGGAAGAAGGCGCCCTCCTGGAGCCTCTGTCCGTGGGCATCCACGCGTGCAGACGCGGCGGCGTGACGGCCGGAGACACAGTCCTTATTCTTGGCGCAGGACCCATCGGATTGGTCACCATGCTCGCTGCCAAGGCTATGGGAGCCGCGCAGGTGCTCATCACAGGTCAGTGCTAAATTTGGGGCTCTGTTGGAGCCTCTATCCTTAGGCATCCACGCGAGCAAACGCAGCGGCGTGACGGCCGGAGACACCATGTTGGTTGATCCTGGGCGCCGGACCAATCGGGCTAGTCACCATGCTGACTGCAAAAGCTATAGGCGCCGCGCAGATCAGTCAGGTTTTCCAAAAAAGTTTGCGTAAAATCTTTCTTCAGTAGACAGCAGAAAGCAAATAGTTTACGCTAATTATGATGTACCTATCTTATTTCAGACATGTACATATCTTATTTCAGACATCCTCCAGTCCCGCCTGGACTTCGCCAAATCAATCGGCGCAGACCACACTCTCCTTGTCACGAAGGACGTATCAGAACCTGACATGGTGAAGAAGGTGCACGAGACCCTGAACGGACACCCCGACGTGTCCATCGACGCTAGCGGCGCCCAGGCCACTGTCAGACTGGCTTTGTTGGTAAGACTTGAAGACACGCCGTTTCTCTTCTTTGTTTTCCCAAGTCCCAAGGTTTTCCCTTTTTGTACTTGTTACGCTCATTATATTTGGGGATTGGGCAAAAAACAACAACAAAGAAATACCCTAAGATCGAGAGCCCAAGGCTTACTAGACCATGAAGGCAATCAACTGTTGTTGAAATGATGAAAATTTTAGAGACATACAGAACTTTAAAAAATCTGTTTTTTTTATCAGGCGACGAAATCCGGCGGAGTAGCAGTTCTGGTCGGTATGGGCAGTCCCGAGCTAACTGTTCCTCTGGCCGGCTCCGTCGCACGAGAGGTCGATATTAGAGGCATCTTCCGATATGTCAACGAGTGAGTATAAAGATTATGAGCAGAAGAGAAGAACAGACTGGATTTGAGCAGATTGGTCACAACTGTCTATTCCACTATAAGAGGATTTATATTCTTGCACACATTAGTTTCTCTTGAACTTTCTGGAACAAATCACGAAATACACGAAACCAGATTTGGATCACGTAAATATTAAGCTGTAGTACCTCAAAAGCTTCCATGCTGGACTAGGAGTGATAGAAAAACATAGAATGTACCAGCTGCATCTCCTCTCGGGCATGCTGTAAAAACCAGCTAATAAGGGGGATTCGAGGGTTTCAATGGGTGACAACCCGTCACTATAGCATAGCAATATACATAATCATCAAATCAATCGTGGCAAAATGTCGTTTCGTTACACAAATTATGTACTAATGGGCGGTTAGACACCAGGATCATCGGGTCGTTCGATTCGAAAACCCACTCGATAAATAAGATCATCCAATGTCATATTTCTGTCCCCAGGTACCCCATAGCATTATCCCTGGTCGCGAGCGGTAAGATCAACGTGAAGCCGCTGGTGACGCACCACTACTCGTTAGAGGAGACGCTGGAGGCGTACGAGGTGGCACGCAAGGGACTCGGCATCAAGGTCATGATCCACGTGCAGCCGAGGGACAAGAACAATAAGAACAAGTTCTAGGAATATAATAAATTAATAGAATGTTCTAGAAGGAGTTGGGACGTGCACTTATCCGTATCTGATCCGTATCCAACAAATGAGAAATATATGGGTGGGTGCACAAGAAGTCGTACAATTACTAGGAAGGCCAAATCGAATTGGATACGGATAAGTGCACAAACATCCTTAGAGTGAGAGGTTATCGGAATAGTTCTTGTAAGATAGTTCAATCCACGTAACTGCGATTTACAAACGTTTACATTTATGATGGCGGGGGGGGGGAGTATCATTTCATGTCATGAGCTCAACTTTTACACGAGTGAGAGACATTTTGTTTTTTCTCTTTGTAAATTTGTCGATCAATCTTCACAGGAAGATGAGCATATTTTATTTTATTTACATAAGAGTACCAACTCGTAGAGTAAGAAGTGGTTAGAGAACAAAATGACATTTTTCACATTCCTTGTACCTTATCTTTGCATTGATTTAGAAATATATAAATATATTCAGGCATAACGTATTTATTATAAAGAATTTTTGTTAGATTAACGCCGAATTTTTAAACGAATTTATTTCATAAAAATATTCGTTCTCATAAATCTTGTATTAAATTTAAAAAAATCTTTTTATATTGATTTAATATTCACATACGTACGTAACTACTATAACTACGTAACTATTTATTAATCCTGATTAAGTTTAAGTTCAAATTGTAAATAGTATTGGCTGGCCAAAAAGTACAAATTGTATGTAATTTGAATATAATTTTAAATAAATAAAATAAAAAAATTGCTAATGTTTTTTTTATTTATACCTTTTCCTTATAAATAAATATGTGATTTCGTTCTGGCTGATAATTTCGAATAAGGATGAGATTGGGCGGGTTCACCTGCTCCTGTGAGTATTGTATATGTTGACCGAGGGGCCAACCCTGGGATTCGCAAAGAAAATATACCAATATTTAGTATTAGTCCTAAAATGATTGTAGAAACATCATTATTCCATTTATTTGGGGTCGACGCAGTACGTTTTCTTCTTCCATTCATACCTGTCAGCCGTCAGTTCAACATTCACACCTGTTTTAGATATACTTATAATTTAGCAATCAATCCATCTTTTCTTTGGTCGTCCTCTCCCAACATTATCCATCTATATCCAAAATGATTGTAGAAATTGACGAATCGATTATAGAAGAAATAATTATTAATATTCACCCGGCACTCCCGGGCAATGGATCGATCGGGATGAGCTTGGCATATAGGTACACAATGGCCCCAATTCGTAACCATCCCGACTTAACTAAATCTCATCTAAAATTATTGCCATCCCGTTCTGTTGTCTCATGATAGAAAGTGACTGGTATGGACTTATATTAGTTAAGTCGTGATTTTTGCAAATTCGAATTGGTACCAATGTGTATTACGTACATAATATAAGTTAGGTTCTGAATTAGGAGTTAAGAAATAGGCTGAAAAAAATTACACCTACGAGGGAAACCGCCCGGCAGAAAACTGATGGAAAAGTACCTAACTTATGTTCCGATTCTGAAATCTAAACCATTCCATCTTGGTACCTACGATACACGGACATACAATAATAAAATTCAGTACGAGACGCTATAATATAAACAATGATATTTTATCTCATAAAGTTATCTTATTTCTCGACCCACTGAACTGAACTGTAAGAAAACTCTGACAAGATTGTTATTTAAGAGAAAAATAGCTAATAATACTAGTTTTACTTCTGTGGTTTTACGTCTGTTGCAGTTTATACACATCATTTAAACATCTTTAGATAAAAAAAAACTTGATCGTTAAAACTATTAAATTAATTAAAGTGATCTGATCAGAAACGAATACAAGCACAGCGCTGCTGGTTTGAAACCTGCACCTCGTATTTTATTGTAGACATAGAAGTCGGTTGGCGAACCCCCAGAATTGTACAGAACCCTCGGCGAGCGAATCCGACTCGCAAATGACCGGTTTTGCAGCAGCAGAAAGTTTGCCATTGGAAATATACCAAATCAGATAAAGCAAGCTAAAATTATAAACTCAAACACACAGATCATATAATTTGTTATGTTATCAGTTTAGTTATAAAACGTGTTTAACTTTTATGTGTACAAACATATTGTGTAAGTTTAATAATATAGTCTATTCAGATAAGTTGGTGAGAATTGTAGTTTACTAGAAAATGGCTGAAAATATCGCTGCCGTAATCCATGGACCCAATGATGTCCGAATCGTAAGTATCTGAGAAATATAAAATAAATGCTACCACAACCCGAAATGATACAAGAGAAATTAAATCGCCTTGACGATGGCAAAAAAATACATTTTTTACACACCACAATACAAGATACCTACCTACTTATAATTTTGAATTTAATAGTTAGCATTTTGGTAACGTGGCACGAATTTTAAAGTAGTTTTATTTTATTTTAAGGAAAAATGGCCGATGCCACAGATCAACGAAAAAGGTAAGTCTTATTTAAAAGATTTATAAATTAAATAAAAGGTTATAACTATAACTTTATTATTGTTTTCTAGAGGTGTTGATAAAAATGGTCTGTGTGGGCATCTGTGGGTCTGACGTGAAGATCTACACGACTGGGCGCTGCGGGCTGGACGTCATCAAAGAACCCTTCGTCATGGGCCATGAGGGAGCTGGTGTCGTGGCCAAGGTAGGAGAGGAAAATAGACTTCTACAGATCAATAGTACATTGTTCATCGAGGGGAGAACATGACCGATTCCTACGAGGGTGTAGTTTGAGGCCCGAAGCGCAGCTGAGCACCACTTTGACCCCACCTTGCCATCCAACCGCCAAATCTTTTTTGGCATCCGCCTGATTCTAGTTTTGAATTATGAATTTAAAAAAAATAAAGGAGGGGAGAAATACTTTCTTCCCTAGGGGAGAAAGTAAATCCCATATATTTTTGCCGCCCGCATATTCGTTCGCTTGGATTTACATACTTTCTTCCCTTATTTCAAGTAAGAACTAATATACTTTCAGAATAGGTGTAGTATAAAATAATATCATCTACGCTTTTCATAAGGCTTGGAATTGGAATAGACGAGCGAGTCTGTTTCTACAAGAAAAACTTCCTACCTATCCTTCTTTACAATAAAATATCTTATTACGTGACCGATATAATAGTAAGATGGTTAAACGTTTCAAATTTAGTGATCAAATGTTTCAGGTCGGCGCAAAAGTAACCAACTTGAAAGTTGGAGATCGTGTAGCAATAGAACCTACCCAACCTTGCCGCAGCTGTGACATGTGTAAGCTAGGGAAGTACAATCTGTGTGTGGAGCCGAGATACTGCTCGTCAATGGGCGCGCCCGGCAACTTGTGCCGGTATTACAGCCATGTGGCCGACTTCTGTCATAAGTAAGTACGATAGTAGCGATAGAACTTAAAACCCACTCAACCTTGGTTTGGAAAAGCTTGAAAGCCAAGCCAAGAGACTAAGCCCGTATATTTCTTAGATACCCGTATAGTTTTTACTTACTATGTTGCTATCTTGTAACAGAATACCAGAAAATCTAAGCATGGAAGAAGGTGCAGCGGTCCAGCCCCTTGCGATAGCAATCCACGCCTGTAACCGAGCCGGTATCAAGATAGGCTCCAAGATCGCCATATTGGGCGGCGGACCTATTGGTGTGCTGTGCGCGATGACTGCCACAGCAATGGGGGCTAGCAAGATTGTTATGACTGGTAAGCGGTCTACGAACAACCGGTGAACCCTAGGATCGGAGTCGTAAGGTCGCAAACAGATAATTTGCCATTGCGACTGCTCAAATTGCCTTGAACCACTAAATCTTGCTTTCAAAGCGGAGCGGTAGCTAACTGCTTATAATCAGTGGATTTTGCGAGCACCTATAATTATTACAACTTTCTTCCAGATATGAACGAATCTCGTCTGGCCACAGCCAAGAAACTAGCTGGAGTCTTCACTTTACCAATAAAAAATCTGTCTGAGGAGCAAGTAGTGGACAAAATACAGGAAATACTAGGAACACGTCCCGACATCAGCTTTGACGCGTGTGGGTACGCTTCTGCACAGAGGATTGCTATGTTGGTAAGACATTCATTATTTATTTCTACAATTGGTGGCTGGTAGGGACTGGGTGGGAAGAATCGAAGATTAGGTTCAGTTGCGCCCCTCTGGGTGGAAAGGAACCACGACTAGGCTCAGTTGCACCCCTTGGGAACTGCTGGCACTGGTTGATGATGCATGAAGATTTCCTACGTTTGTATGGAGACGATGGATGGACCAGTAGCTCTAGAGAAGATTGACCTACGATCTGTCTACAGATTTAATCCAGAACAGTAATTTTCACCTCTATAAAGTTGATTTTGCTAAACAAAACTTAGAAAATGTAATCAAAAATTCCTGAAGCCCAACTTAAACCGATTTTTTTCTTGCACATTTTCCAACATTCAAGAATAAGATCTCTCATATAGCTGTTACATTTTTCCAGGTGACCAAAAATGCCGGAGTAGTATTAGTGGTAGGAATAGCGGACGCCATATCCGAGGTGCCTTTATCCCAGGCCATGCTGCGAGAGGTGGACATCAGAGGCTCCTACAGGATCATGAACACGTGAGTTTAAATGATTTTTCGAAAACAGTCCTTTAAAACGTGGAAAACAGGATTCAGTAAATATTATATGAACCCTTTCGGAATCTGGACCCCACTTTTTTGCCGTGTGAAGAGAAAGAAAAACACATGAATGTAAAAATCTAAGGCCAAAAATGTACCATATTGCGTTCTCTAACAATGCCATTTAAAAAAATTGTGCACTGTGCGATTCTTTTTTTGTATATTTGAAAGGGGATTCTGTAACGAATTCTTGCGAAGATCTAAATCCAAATACTGAACTATGTTGTCTATATTAATTACAGTTATCCTGCAGCCCTGGAAGCGGTATCGAGCGGTGCCATCAACCTCAAGTCCTTCATAACGGACCACTTCAAGATGGCGGCGACCAAACAAGCCCTTGCGCTGGCGCAGAGCGGGAACGCCATGAAAGTTATTATACATGTTGAACATTAAATGTCATTAATGTAAAGATTTTGCTTTTATTTTAAGCTTCTGAGTGAGCTTTTTCAATCGGCGACTTTGTTTTAGTCACTACTGACCTAGATTAATTTTATTATACGGAGTTATTATTATCATATGTTTTTTTTAAAATTAATAATAGGCAAACCATTTGTCTGCCATATCATCTGATGGAAAGTGATGATGCAGACGATGATGGATCATGTTTGCCTAGATAATGCTTATTCACCCTTGCCTTGAAAAGGCCCAGGTTATAACGTTCCGGGAACAGATCCGTTATAATGTTGAAGCGAAGCGCTTTGTGCGAATATATATTAGGTCCACAACGTAAGGATGGAATCCCAACCGGCGTCTCGTGCCTCGTGTCTCGTTTATGTTTTTTTAGTCTAAGCATTTCGAATATTTAACCATATTTTTTTTATAATACATTTTGTACGGGGTACGAAATGAGCTCTTCGAAATGATAAGTCAGCTTTCAAAATTTATAAGTCTTTTATTTTAATTACAATACAAATTATATTGAATAAACTAACAACTTCGAGTATATTAGAAAACTGGCAGTATTTATTTGGTACTTATTTACCTACAACTAGAATTCATTAACAAACTGGTAAAATCACAGATCAAATAACCTTAAAAATATGTAGTAAGTTTCTAATATTTATAGTTATTTTTCAAAACCATGAGTTTTTTTGGGTTTACTATTAAAAGTTTAATAAGTTATTAAAATTTACTTTATTAATTTTAATTTATTATATAACGTCACGTCCAGCGTATACGGGGATGTTTAGCACTTTTGTAAATCATTGATGTCTCATTACTTTTGATCAGATCATATCATAATTATAATGAGGTAGTTTACTGAGTATTAAAAAGCTGGCGTTTTTATATGAGATTTAAACTCGTATTTAGTTGGTATTTAATTCATACGGTGACTTTTTATCAGCGACCGATACTAAATAACGATATGCTTGTAGTAACGAACAAAAGATCAAATAATGAAATAAGCGGCACTTAGCTCAAGGTAGGGAGCTAAGTGGCGCCCTCATCAGTCAAAAAATCATAATTCACTATACCGGATTTTCGATTAATTGTGTATTAATCGAAAATCCGGTAGGATGGATTGAAATAAAAGTAAAGAAGATAATTTGAAACTTCACAAAGTTGCAATTCACAGTTCGTGGTAGTAACTGCTGTAAACACTGAATCATGAATTTACAGTGCTTAAAATAAACTTCAGTACCTATACTTTAATCCGTCCTACCGAATTTTCAATCAATTGCTTTTTCAGTGAGCAATGATTTTTTAATTGATGAGGGCGCTGGCGTGCAACAGAGATCCCCTTAATATTTTACCAAATCGTTGGGATAAACTAAGTCTAAGTCGGTGGCCTTTATAACAAACATTAATCATAAGAAGTTCATCAGTATAAGGCAAATTGATTCCATGGTATGAGGTAGTGGAACAATACGTACTTGGTGTTCTCTGTCTACCCTATAGCAGGTTGAGGCGTGAGGGGTTGAAGACGCCGGGTCTCGTGTTGATGACGGCGGTGTTGGCGCGCGGCATCGGCATACTGCCCAGACGGTTACCAGCTGACGACAATATTTGCTTAGTTGTATTATACAACATGTAACATAAAGGGTATATGCATCGTGAAATGTATGAATCTACCCATGAAACTGAACAACTTTCCCTAAGGAACATGGGTCGAAAAACGAAAAAAATATCGTGACCTTTCATACTAAATGCATCAGCTGATAGCGTATTTAGTATGGAAAGTCAATTTTTTTTTTTCGTATTTCGACCTATGTTCCTTAGGGAAAGTTGTTCAGTTTCGTGGGTAGATTCGCACGTTTCTCGATGCATATACACTTTCTGTTACACGTTGTAGAAGTAAATAACCGCCAGAGACATACAGTCATCATCACATAAATATTGTACGGGATAGTTTCCCGCAAACTGATACGGGTTGCTCAATCAAAGAAAGTACCAACCACAACTAGAGTCCGCGCCAGATAAGTTTACCTGTGGTGAAATAATGGAACTAATTTTTCCAGGCTAGAAAAGTCATAAAGACACTAGCGCCACCACCCATGGGTAAAGTTATGTGGCGCGGACGATACGCACCACCCGGCACCCGCCCGCTCTTTGTAAGCTCGGTTCATTGTCAACTCAATATTGGCCACCGATGCAGAGATAGACTCAACAAGAATATCAACTAAAAACAGTTACATATGGATCGGAATACGCACCACACTTGTTAATCCAGTTGAAAGTGGTTTAGGATCGCTCTTTATAAATTCGCTTCATTTCTGAACTGACTAAACTAGAATTCCAACTAAAAACAGTTAAAGACCATCCAGACCTTCCGATCAGTCCTAAATCGGACAGTGTGTAGTGAAATCGGACGTCCGATTTAAGGGCGATTGCGCTACACATTATTCGATTTAGGATTGATCGGAAGAAAGGATCGGAAAGTCTGGATGGTCCTTTACATATGGATGGATATACGCACCTCCCTTGTTGTTCCAGCTGGTAGTGCTGGGTTGTGTCTTGGCTGCGCTGGTGGAGGTCCAGCCCACGCAGTTGCGCCGCGCCTTGTTCTGCAGATCTTTTATAGGACTCTTCTTAGCCTTTCTGGATCTGAAAATAATTTGGTCAGATTACATAGGTACATACATTTTGATCGATAAGATCTTAATTGTTTATAAATTCCCAATGAACTTAAACTTTACAGCAGTAAATGATTTGCCTTGCTAGAACTTGTGGAAGTGTTTTCTCTCGTCTCCCCGAGTCGGTGTCTGATTCTAAGTTCGGCGAAGTCATTTATACATTCTGTTTTCTCTGGACTCCCAAACTTAACTTTTCAATTAACTTGACCATAAAAAATTCTTCCTACTGACATTTTCCTGGTGATCTTGAACTTTGTAACCGTATTCTAAACCTTCGCAATCTTGTCCTTGAAAATGACATATTTAGTAACCGTTTTCTAACTCCTCCCCTGTTTGTCTTCCTCCCTCTTCCTCTACCCCTCCCTCGAAGTATCTGCTTGTCGTTTACACATCATCAGCAATAGTTATTTGTTCAACAAGAGAGGGAAGTTCGTTTTTACTGCGAGTGCTGATTTTGAATCCTGAGGTAGCGAAGGATACTAAAATTGAATCACGAGCGTAGCGAGTGATTAAAAAATAGTATCCTGAGCTCACCGAAGGATTCAAAGCACGAGATGTAAATGAATTCGCTCTCGTGTGATACATACAACTTTTCCCACTTTCAGTGAGAAAATATTGAGGTGTGAAATTAGGAGAAAATGCCATTATTACTTTTTTATTGGAAAAGTTGCGTTCGGAAATTGCAACAACACTTAAAAAATAAATTAAGCAGACGTAAAATTATTCTAAAATTAGCATGTAATGTTATTAATTTTATCTTTTTAATACAAATCAAATTAATTACAACAATAATAATATATTTAAACATTAAAATTTAATACTTTACAAGACAGTAAAACGTAACAAAATAGTCTACAAAATAAAATTTTAGGTTGCATCAATTTTCAGAACGCACCCCTAAGAGACCAAATAAAAAAAAGAAAAAAACCATTTGGATACCAGTTGTGTCAAAAAATGACATACCTTTGCCTCATTTAATAAAATTAAAAAGCTACTTGGTCTCTCTTAAGAATAAAATGGCCTTTTCCTCACTGAATTTAGGCGGGAAATGTGCTCTTTTTGAGGTGAAAGTGGGAAAAATATCTTTAAAAACGATCTAGAAATTTAAAAGAAGCTTTATATACTGACCGTTTCCTAACTCCCCCCCTGTACGTCTTCCTCCCTCTCCCCCTTCCCCTGCCCCTCCCTCTGCTAGAGCTGGTAGAAGTGTCAGCTTGTCTCCCGAGGTTCCCCCAGTCTGTATCTGATTCGGATCCGTCGTCTTTGAAGTCGTTCTTCTCATCTGCCTTCTCTTGTTCTAGTTCGTCTTCGTATTGCATTAGGAGACCTGAACAGATGAAATAAATTAGGTTAAGGTACTAAAAAGAACAGAGTTTAAATTCTGCAGCAACTCGACTCTATATTCATCATACATGGTGAGAGAATTCTGTGAAGTGTTCCGCCTAATCAACCAATAGATAAGTAAGAACTAACAACAGTGACGTATGGGACAACAACGGCACCATATTTAGCTGTTAAAACTGTACAGCAATTTGCAATAGACCAAATAAATACCGAACTGTCATATAGTTGCAGATTATTGACCAATCCATGACATGTATACGGGGTGTAAGGGACAGCGTCCCGCAAACTGATAGGGGTTGCTCAGTCAACCAAACTGAACAACTATCACCGGGTTTTTTTTTTCAGGAAATGAAAAAAAAAAAATGCTTTTTCATACAAAGTGACCGCCTCGATCCGACAATATGTATGGAAAAGCAAATAATTTTTTTTCATTTCCTGAAAAAAAATCCTGGTGATAGTTGTTCAGTTTGGTTGACTGAGCAACCCCTATCAGTTTGCGGGACGCTGTCCCTTACACCCGGTATTTGCTTATTTATTTACCCATTTTCTCGACAGCATAGGCCGAGGTAATCTTGAGCAACTCGACTCCATATTTATCGTAGTTGGCTCTAGTGAGATGTGGTAAAGCCAGCATGTCGTCGATGGTGTCGGGCAGCCTCGTCGCCATCGCCTTCAGCGCGGCTTGCGGCATCACAGCAGCAAGAGACGCGCCGCGGGCTTCACCCATCTCTCTGTAATATATTTTTTTTAAATATTTTATGGCTTGGATTCAAGTCCTTTAAGCCAACTCTCTGTAAATAAATATGAATGAATGAATGAAATCAGATACTAGTGTGATTATTCCGATTATATCCTTGAAGATTAGGAAACAAATTGATTTCTAAATACATAAAATGGATCATATATGTTCTAGCTATTTAATAAAAACAAATATGTAAAAACCAATCCACCAAACATGCTTTTAGTACTTTAACGGTACCGCAGTATTGTAATTTTGAAATGACGGATGATTACCTATATTTTGATATAGTCTGTACTATTCTATCTACTTCCTCTATTTTTCACCGCAAGTTCTACATACAGACCTGCAAGCCTCCACCAGGTCTGCATAGCACCGTTCCTCGATCCTCTTGATGAGTGCAGTAATTGGTTTATCATCATCACTGGTCTGTGTCGCGGCGGCTGTGATCTGCAGTTTCTTCGCGTCGCACTTCATAGGGAACACAATACGCAGACCTCCCGACATCAATCTGGGAATACAACAGTTGAAATGAAGTCGTATCATCAGATGCAGACATTCACTGTATAGTATAAGCTAAAATACCGATTGCAGCCAACGGTATACCTTAACGTAATCTGTACGAAGCAATCGGTCAACAAATAAGTTAAGAAATAACATAGAAATATAGAAGAATGAAGAAGTAGAGAATGGTATAGAATTTCAAATTATAAAAGGATCACTACGGTCATGTTGTATAAGGAGATTAAGGAGAAGGCAGAATGTAGAGCGAGCTGACGATAAATACACGTAATCTACTACCAACAAGAGTAAATGCCATCAAGTTTATGATGATGACTTACTTGTCAACATTGGGTCCGAGTATGGCGTAGGCGCTGGCGATGTCGTTGTTCACGACGAGTTTCTCAGCGAGCAGTCCGCGCACCACCAGCTGACGGAGCAGGCGCTGCGGGTCACTGCGCTGCCACGACTTGCAGCTGGATCAAAAATAATATACTAAACAAACACTATTATGGAAAGAATAAAGGACCTAGAATGCTACCTTGAGGGACTCCCGATTAAAATAATTTAAAGTACGATATAGAAGAAATAAAATAATAATGGTTATTTCGTTTCTGTTTCAGTGCATTGCATCTCCTGTGTTTAACTCTTCTCAAGTATTATTTTCCATAGCTCTTAAATTAAAAAAGCCATGATCGACATAATCGAATGCTATAAAGAAATAAAAAACTTATTTACTTAAAAGTTGATGAATATTTTGCAAAAATGAAAGAATAAGACTGAGTAAATTCAATATAGTCTAAGATCGTAACCGGTGGGTGGAAGGAGAAAGGCGAGCCTCTGCCTTGCAGTGGTCATCTAAGAATATTTAAAAATGTCTCACCGTCCATGTATAGGCTGGTTCTGCAGATTGGACAGCCTGGCCGCGTTGGATCCCTTCAATGCATCTGCAATATGCAGCACGGTGTAGGGCGTGCGCCCGCCCGCGTTCGCGTCGCGGATGCACCGGACTATCAGCTTGCATTCCTCTGTCACGTCCACTGGCTGTAATAGGATATTCGTTAAACACCTGGTTTTAAAATTAGAGTTAATCGTTTTCGTGATCAACTTTGCGAAAACATGAGATAGCTAAAGATCCTGGCATAGGCGACTGAGGCAAGCGGTACAAGTATCATAGACTAAGGCCTACCATACACTGGACTGCGCGCTACGCGCAACCTCATATGGTTTTAGTGCCAGCCAGATTGTATGTACTTATTTGTAATTAATCATGTGTTAAATAAAAAAATTAATAGCTGAAAAGAAATAGATAGTACACACTTGGTTATGTGTCAAAATCAACAACAACAACAACGATGCAAGCAACGATGGACGGCCTGTAGATACATAATAAGATCACCTTATAGGAGTGTTGGTTGAGGCAGTTGTCGCAGGCAGTGATCTTGTTCCTGGCACACTCGTCTCTATGGAACCTCTCCCCGAGGTAAGCCAACACTTGAGCCCTGCGACACTCGGTGACACTCTCGCAGACCTCCACCATGCGCAGCAGGTTCTCGATGTGAACGCGTTTCGCTTCTGCTGTTGCGTTGCGCTCCACTGGAAGAGGTATTGTATCAACATTGTAATGATAATGTAAGTATAACCATGGAGTCTTACTTCAATTAAAGCAAAACTATTAACCACTACACAATAGATTTAAAAAGACCATCCAAATAGTAATCGATTTCACTGAAGCTTTTGATAAATTCTCGCATGAAGGCAAACAAATAATTTATAACAAATAATAATACATTAAACGCAAACGACAGTACAGTAGCTTGTAAAATGTGGTTAAATCTAACAAGATTTCCACTTTTTTTTTAATCTGTAGAATCACACAAATTCAATAAAACAAATGTATCCCACAGGGCAGTGATCTGGGGCCTTCTAATAAAAATATTTTTAGTAAAAAGCTAACTTACTGTCAAGTAGTCTCCTGTATCTCACAACGTCTGTGTAAGAGTAGTAGACGATGCAAGTGGCGGGCTCTCCATCTCTCCCAGCTCTACCCGCCTCCTGGTAATAACCTTCGACGGATTTGGGAAGGCTGTGGTGAATGACGTAGCGGACATCAGCCTTGTCCACGCCCATGCCGAAGGCGATGGTCGCGCAAATCTGGTGAAAGCACATTTCGATGAGTTCCTTTGTGAGATTTTTATGTAGAATTTTGTAAAAGGATAGGAGGGTAATTTGAAATTTTGTGTTGAACTTAGTATCTTATTATACCATGAGTAAAAGGACAGAAGAATAATTGAAATCTCGATCCAATGCTATAGAAATGTTACTCATGTCTTTATTATGTATGGTAAGATGATGAGCAGATGAAGAAAATCCACCTTAAGCTAAGCATGGCCGTCGGCATTGTGTGTAATCCTAATCAGCTTAAGACACAGTAACGGCCTAGCCACGGCTGTGTGATGGGAAAAAGATTGTACCATAGTTTAATGAACGTACGTACCACTCGGAAGCTATCAGCCACCCATCCCGCCTGCACTTGCTCCCTCTTCTTGTCAGTGAGTCCGGCGTGGTAGGCGGCCGCTTGAATGCCGGTCTTGCGCAGATCACCGCATAAAGTCTCGCACTCCTTGCGGGATAGGCAGTAGACTATGCCTGAAGCCCTGGTATATGAGATGGAAGGTAATTAAGTGAACGACAAAAAGTAACTTATTTATAATCAAATAAAATAACAAAAAGCGTAATGCGTACTGGCTCTTACAAAGATTAAATCTTAAGTTTTTTGTCAAGCCAGGAAACGTAAATATTAAAAAAATTATAACTAAGAAAAAGGAAGGAAAATTTAGGTGTTCGTTGGATTTTATGTAGGACTTTTTTTTATTATAATTTGGTTCAGAATTCAATTGTGTTACCTAAAGAATTTCTCCTTGATAATAGTGGCAATTTCATGATTGACACTTTTGGGTTTCTTCTCGAATATTTTGTATGCCAAGTTGGGACGGTTGAAACTGCTCAGGAACCATTTGCAGTTGGTTACCTAAAATATTTGGCCATGTGGCGATCGATAATTCATTTCACATAAAATTGTTCAGGAGAAAAAAAAGTAAAACATATTTGGCACTCATGATTAACATGAAATCAAAAAAGAAATGCGTAGTCTAATTTGGGCAAAAAGATGGCACGTGATCCCAAAGTTCGCACGGTCAAGCCCTGTCCTTGTTTAATTTCTGACTTCTTATATATTTTTTAAATTTAGAATAATTTACAATATAATTTTCACTCAATTCATCTAAACATTTATAGAACGTTATTAACCTTCAGTTGATGTAATATATCCATCCTGACCCTGGGCGTAGCAGTAGCCGTGAGCGCCATGATCGTCGTTTTAGGAAACCTTTCTCGCAATATGAACAGGCGCTTGTAGTCGGGACGGAAGTCGTGGCCCCATTGGGACACGCAGTGCGCTTCGTCTATTACGAACCTGTATTAATGCTCTTAATTGTAAGTTTTGTGACAAATCCCAGCTACAACAGTTTACTACTGGACATGCATGGCATGGGCCTCCTCCATTTTTTAATGGATGGTATTTGCCATAATAGGCTCTTTACTCACGATTGGCAGGCGGATTTAAAAGCACAGTGCAAGATATTATATTCGCATGGATTAATTCTAGGGACCTGGCAATATTGTAAGACGTCCGCTGCAGAGGTGAGGTGATGGGTTTCTCAATGTTATTTCATGAATTTGATTTGGGAAAATCTATTGCTTACCTGGCAATCTTGTCTCTGGAATACAGCGAATCCAACATAGATTGAAACTTGGCTGAATTGCTTATTTTCTCGGGCGTTACGTACAGCAACTTGAGCAGGGGTTCTCGCATCGACAACTTGTGATAAATCTCATCGCAAGCGGCGAGAGATACGTCGCCTGATAGATGGGCAGCTGGAATCTAAGAAACATAATGTATCTTTTTAAATAAACACTTATTATCAAGGATGATTAAAAGAAAAGGTCCCAATGTGCTGCCCTGTGGAACACATAATAAACAAAATATTATTTTTCATTAATGAATTAAATCTGAATTTATAATTTCTAAATTTATGTAATTTAAGCACCCTTTACTACTCATAGTAGTACCATCACTTAATACGTGCAATAATATCAATCAATTTGGACTCTACCGCCTTTTAAAATTCTATTATAAAAACAAAAAACGCATATCATGACCATATTAAAAGAGGTAACTTATAGAATAGATGAGAAATATTAATAACTTACATCGAGTGAAAGCAGCTTGTTAACTTGATCCAAAATTAATGATTTTAGAGGTGAAATCACTATTGTAACACCTGGTGTCAAAATCGCTGGCAATTGATAGCATAATGATTTCCCTAAAACAAAACAGGAGTAGTACAGTTGCACAAGTTTAATCTGTTATCTTCACGCACATTTATTTAGTTACTTTCAATTACCTCCGCCAGTTGGCATCAGTACAAAACAGTCGTGTCCAAGTAAGGTGGCGTTTATAACCTGCAACTGGTTTGGACGGAAAGACTTAAGCCCAAATTTATCCTTAAATACTTCCATCATCAGCGACGAATGTGGATAGTTTAGGCTGTCGAATTCACCTAGAAACAGATTATACATTAAGAAGATAACAATAGAGCTCATGAAAAGAAAACTTTTAAAAATCTGCAATTTTTCTAACCTGTTATTCCATCATTGTGAGTACCAGCATGGAAGTCTCCCATTCCCTCGTATTTCGGTTTTTCCTTCATTACAGTTTGGTCCATTAAATTAACAACTTCAGGTTCTTTATTTTCCATCATATCATCATCAAAATCGAAATCTTCTAGTCTATATTCAGGCCATCCTTCTTCATCTATTGGTATCTCTTTATCATTAACTTTTACGGTCTGACTGTTTGGTGGAGAATCACTGATTGGTAAAGAGTCACTGATATTAATTACGCTTTGTGATCCTTGTGAAAGTAAATCAGTATCTTCTATTGTATCAACTGGTATATTATAATAGTCATCGTCGTAATCTGGCTCAGATACGGTTGGACTATCTTTGATTATAGGCGACACGAAAGTACTAAAGGATCAAGTTCCAAAAGAGAGTCATCTAGTTCTAAAGAATCTGATTCCAAAAGAGAAAGTGGAATCAGTATTAGTCCTAAGAAAGACAAAGATCCATTGAAAAATCTAAAACTGGATAATGCATCTCTTTCAGACTTCCTTTCCAATGTTAACCACCACAGTGCAATTAGAAAATTGAGTGAGGTAAGTTGTGTTTTTCTTTTATTTAACTTTTAATTGCCATATTTAAAAACATTTCACCTCTTT